>JBBPBX010022428.1:0-33633 GCA_038048925.1 Garcialebias charrua
ATATTTAAAGGTAATGTGTTATTATGAGCCCTATACATAATTGATAAAATACTATATTCTACCAATTCCTGGAATTTCAATAAGTTTAGTTGAATAAACAAGGTGTTTGAAGGGTGAGTGAAGTGTTTTCTGGTGATTACTCTTACAGCTCTCTTTTGTAAAATAAAAACAGGCTTTGTAATAGTTTTGCATGCTTTTCCCCAAACCTCAATACAATAGATTAAATGTGGAGCAATGATTGTGTTATACAACATATGTAAAGCTTTATCAATTAAAAAATCCCTGACTTTATATAGTACTGCAATTGCTCTAGCTAGTTTTTTTTTAATAGAATTTACATGATGTTTCCATGTCAGTTTGTCATCAATGATAACACCCAGAAACTTCACTTCACTCACTTTACAGATCACAACATCTTCAATTTCAAATGGATCGTCATCAACAATTCCCTTTTTGTTACTGAAAATCATGTAGTTAGTTTTATCTAAATTCAAAGATAATTTGTTTAATTTAAACCAAGTTTGTATTTTTATAAATTCTGTTTTCATCATATCCAAAATCTGTTTTATGTCATTACCCGAACTGAAAAAAGTGGTGTCATCGGCAAAAAGAACACATTTAAGTAGTGCTGACACATTTACCAAGTCATTCACATATAAAATAAACAACTTTGGTCCAAGCACAGAACCCTGAGGAACTCCACAAGTGATATCACGGAGGTCAGATCTAACATCATTTATTTGCACAAACTGTTTCCTGTCCTTCAAATAGCTAGATACCCACTGTAATGCTGGTCCTCTAATACCATATTTATTTAGTTTTTCAAGGAGAATGGTGTGGTCAATGGTATCAAATGCTTTTTTTAGATCAACAAAAACACTAACACAGTACTGTTTATGATCGACAGCATTAGTTATTTGTTCCATTAAATCCATGAGAGCCATTGACGTAGAGTTTTTTTCTCTAAACCCATATTGACTGCTACTTAAAATGTTTTGTTTATCAATAAATTGATCCAATCTGGACACAAATAGTTTTTCTAGAATCTTTGAGAACTGTGGTAATAAGGATATTGGCCTATAATTATTGAATACACATTTATCACCATTTTTAAAAAGAGGAATTACCTTTGCTACTTTCATGTTATCTGGAAATATTCCTGTTGAAAAAGATAAATTGCATATATATGTAAACGGTTCAATAACATAACTTATTATTTCCTTTACGAACATCATATCCATGTCCACCCAGTCTTTTGATCTCTTGTCTGAGAGATTTTTTACCATTTTCATAATTTCCTCTTTGTTAGTTCCACTAAGAAAAATACTGTTGGTGCAACTTTTAATTGAATGACACACCTTATTATCTACTTTTGGTATTTTAGCTGCAAGGCTTGATCCAATATTTACAAAATATTGATTAAATTCATTTACGATATCATTCTCATCATGTATTTCTTTGTCATCTTTCACAAAATATTTTGCAATGTTCGTTTTTGCTTTATGACTTTTTAGAACATCATTTATTACTCGCCATGTTGTTTTAGTGTCACCATTGCTCTTGTTTAATAAATCACTATAGTATTCTTTCTTGCATCTTCTTATAATCATTACCAATTTATTTTTATATTTTTTATATTTTTCTTCAGCTTGTTGTGTTCTCGTTTTTAAGAAACATAAATACAAGTTATTTTTTTTTTACAAGCATTTCTCAACCCTTTAGTCATCCAAGGTTGGTCAACAATATTTCTTTTTCTACGATTTCTTTGCACACAATTCTTTTCATACAGAGCTTCTAAAATGTTCATAAATTCATCATATGATCTGTTAACATCATCAATATACACGTCCTTCCAGTTTTGCTTCTGTAAATCATCTTTTAATTGATCCATAGCTTTTTTTGATGTGTTTATTATTTTTTTCTTAATTGTAACTTCTTTTGTAATGTTTTGATCATTTCTGTAGATAGTGAAAACTGGTAAATGATCACTTAAATCAGTTGTTAAGATACCACCTGTCATATCCCCATTTGTTATATTTGTGAAAATGTTGTCAATTATCGTAGCACTATGAGTTGTAATTCTTGTTGGTTTTGATATTAACGGATAAAGATTTAAACTATACATTGAATTTAGAAATGTGCTGATGTTATTTGAATCCGTTTTATTTCCCAGGTCGATATTAAAGTCTCCGCACAAGAAAACTTTTTTATTTAAACTCTTTTCCAGTAGTTGTATGATTTTATCGGTGAATATTTCTATATTTGATCCTGGTGATCGATATACACAACTTATGGATATGTTTTTAGCATTTTCGTTTAATATTTCTATTGTTATTATTTCCATAAGATTGTCAACAATTATTGACATTTCTTTAATTATTCTACACTTTATTTCATTTTTGACAAATAGAGCTACTCCACCACCTTTTTTATTGTTTCTGTTTAAATGATATAATTCATATCCTTCGATGTGAACATTATTTTTGTTTTCATCATTAAGCCATGTCTCTGACAGTGCTATTAATGTAAAAGTTCTGTTTAACTGTTTTAAATATTCTGTTATTTTGGATATATTTGCATTTATACTTCTACTATTGATGTGAATAATAGAGAGATCTCCATTTGTTATATTGATGTTATTAAACTTTTCTTCATTATAGTATTCACAGTCTTTTATAGCAGGATAAAAGTTTGCATCAACCATATCTTCAACATTATATATTTTGAATTCTGAGTCTTCGTTTGTTGCTGTCATGTTTTAATCTATTTTTTGTTTGTTCATTTCTGTTAATTTTGTGTATGAACATTCATTCATTCATTCAAGTTTATTTGAACAAGGACAGCACAATAAACAATGTTACATGTTAAAAACGAAGCAACCGTTGTCTTGTACACAGGATTTCTAGCCATAGGCTAATTTGCAAACCCAGTCCTTGGTTGGACTTTTATATAAAAACAGCTAAAATCAAATTAAAATTTAATTAAGATTAAACAGTTCCCTATATAAAAACATCTAAAAAAAAATAAAAAATTAATGAAGTTTAAATGGCTTAAACAGTTCCCTCACACACACACAGCTGCTCCTCTGTCCCTATAGGATTCAGTGTTCACAGATTTGGTTTTGTTTCAACCATTTTTTCACCTGGGAATTAAAACCTCTAAGATCAGTCAATGTGATAGTGATTGGTGATTTGTCATTTTTGAGCTCATCCAAATGTTTCTAAGTCTTTCAGATCTTTTATTATTTTAGCTTGCGAATTTTCATGTACTTTGATCCAGATGTTTCCGTTTCTTGTCCAAGTTTTTTTTATTTTTTCCTCCTTTTTCAACAACCTTGCTGCATGTGCAATGTTTGCGTTTTTTTTAGTTAGGTGTTCATTCATGAAGACCATAGTTTTTGCGAGTTTCTTTGACTGCATCATTACCCTGTTTCTTTGATTCCTTCCAATGAATCTCACGACTACTGATGGTTTATTTTTGTTAACTCTATTGGGCAGTGTGTAACAGGTGGAAATGTCATCACGTTTAATGTCAATGCCTTTGTCACTTAAGAAAGTGACTACCTGATTCTCCAGAGACTGCAGTTGTTCTGGTCGTCCTCCTTCATTCGTGTTAACGCCTTTAACTACATCAGCCGATGACCAGCGTTTAAGTTCGAGTCCAGAAATGACCATGTTTTCGCCTCTTATGTATTGTTCCATGTCCTCACACTTTTGTTCCAATTGAGCTAATCGTTCTTCTCTGATGACCTCCTGAGCTTTCATTAGTTTCATCTCCTCAACCAGTTGATTAAAGTTTTTTTGATCGGCTCTCAAACTTGTAACTTCCGCAGTGAGAACGGCTTGTGAGAACTTTTTGTTTTACTGAGAGGTCAGTAAAGGTCATCACTGGACAGTTCAAAAACCTTAGTTTGACCCTGGGCAGGTCCACTACATACTTTATTAATTTTACTCAAGTGCATTTTTGGATACCTATTCACTACTTTTACTTGAGTAATATTTGGTTCAAATAACAATACTTTTACTTGAGTAAAAATTTTGAATACTCTACCTGGTGGCCAATAGTCTCCATAGCGCCCCCTAATATATTTTGATACTGTAACCCCAAACCATTTTTTGAATGATAATTCTGAAACTCTATGTACATATGTATCTGCTCAGGACCTATGACAAAGTCTCTTGGAGCCCTGGTTCAAACCCACATGAAGTCAGCCATTTTGTTTCAAAGGTATTTTAGGGCATTTTTCAATGTTCGTACATGACGAATTTTAATTAACTTCGTCTATGGACTTTAAGTTATTGGCTTCAACGTTGGTTGATATGCCCTAAAGGCATTGGGGAGTAACAGTTATCATAATGTTGAGTTTTCGAATATGCTAAAGGGGTGTTGCCAGGCCTAAAAGTTGCCCTTCTCACCATAATTTCCAAACACTATAACTTTCATATAGAAAGACCAAATTGTACCAAACTTGGCATGAGTCATCCCTGTTGGATGCTGTTATGTATCCTGAAGGGATATCAATATTAATGAATGAACCTTACAGTTGTTTAGGTCAGCTACAGTCTGCTGAATCCTTCAGCCTGCTGTTGCACTTTTTTCTCAGCTAATCAGGCTTGATTAGCTATGCTGCAACACCTGCTGACTCTCTGCATTTTACTGTATATGCTTTGAGCTAAGACCAGAACATTGTGGCGGTAGGTTAGTTGGTTGAAGCCAGCAGAGGTATTAAGGTCATTCCAGCTAAAGGTAACATAAGTTTATTTTTGTTAAATACAAGCTTATGAGTGTAGGGAGTTTCTCCAGCCTCCCTGGCTATGGTTTGCTCCTGTTGGAGTGTATGTATGTTGCAGCACCTGCATGCTCTTGTGGACTCTTTATAGATAGTCGTGTGAGCTCTAATGAATCTAGAGTGGATGACCTGAGCCATTGGGGAGCTCTTATCTGAGTCACAGAGAACTGGGCTCTGGTATGCTGTCTACTGGAGACAGCTGTGTTAACTCTTGTTTTTTTTTCTCTTTCCTCATAACTTTACTTTCATAATTTTTCAGGTTGTGTAAGATTGGTAGTCCCATTTTTGCCTTTTTGTTTAATCTTTTAGGCCAAGTGGTTTTTAGACAGGTAAGACCGCTTTCCAAACAGGCTCCCATGGCTCTGTATATAGTTGGCCCTGTTAGAAAGCGTTATTTTCTGTTTTGCCAGCTTACCCAATCCTTCTTTCAGTTGCTACTTTGTTTGCTTTTGTTTGTGACGTGGGACGCCTGGAGAAGCCAGTGGTGGTTCCTGACCAAAGGGAGTTGCTACAGAAGACTTCATCCGTGACAACACTTTTAGTTTAGTTAATAAAGTTCTGTTAAACCTTTTCCTTGTGTCCTACGTCCTTCAAATATGTTGTGACTTTTACCGGTTGTAACATATTTAATGGGGGCTCATCCGGTATATTAATCCAATTGAACTGTATTGAGCTAGAGTTTGGTTTGCTGAGAGTAAGTATTTGTGCTAGATTTGACCTGATAGGAGCTGTGAGTTTGAGCGTTGCTGGAGTGCTGGAGTTTTGAGGTGACTGTCGAACTCGTGTGTTTGTCTGCTCAGGACAGACTTGTTGGAGGGCTTCTGTGAGACTTGTGAAGCATTTGAGTTTTTTGTCATCTCATGTTTGTTGAGCACCTGCTATTTGCTGCTGACAAGCTAATGGGTGCTGATTGAGCTGAAATACGCAGCTGTGTGAGTATGTGTGTTTTTGATTGTGCTGTGTTCAGGGTAGCAGAGATTTTTTTTGCTGT
This sequence comes from Garcialebias charrua, assembly GCA_038048925.1. Classification (NCBI taxonomy): domain Eukaryota; kingdom Metazoa; phylum Chordata; class Actinopteri; order Cyprinodontiformes; family Rivulidae; genus Garcialebias; species Garcialebias charrua. Next base: position 5,781 of record JBBPBX010022428.1, read on the forward strand.
TGTGAGTAAATTGTATAAGAGTACAGCTTCAGAGCTTGTGTTTGTGTCTATCATCATGGGTTTTGATTTTGATAGTTTTGCAAAAAAAACACAATGGATGTTCTCGATAACTGCACAAAGGAGCAGTTACTGAGGGTAGCAGAGTATTTTGAAATCTCTGTGGATAAGCGTACTAGGAGAGAAACGGTTGAACGTGAACTGATCGTTGCATTAGTTCAGATGGAGATCCTGCATGAAGCAACGTCACCAAAACTCTCTGAAGAACAACAAAAACATGGTGAGGTGGATAAAGATGTGAGTCTGAAGGAATTAGAATTAGAGTTAGAAATACGTCGGATGGACGCTGAGACTGTTAGAAGAGAAGCTGATGCCAGAAAAGCTAGATCTGTAGCAGTTGTAAGGAAAGCAGAGTTAGAGCAACCAACTGCTCTGAGGGAAAAAGAACTACTGATTGAGCAACGTAAAATTGAGTTGGATGCTGAACTTAGTCTGAAGGATATGGAGCGAAAAAACCCTCTGTCTCAGCTATCCGGTCATGACTTTGATGTGAGTAGAAATGTGTCCCTTGTACCACCTTTTAATGAAAGTGACGTTGATAAATATTTTGTTCTATTTGAAAAAGTGGCAAGTTCAATGAATTGGCCAGAAAATGTATGGTCGTTACTATTACAATGTAAGTTAAAAGGAAGAGCACAGGATGCTTATGCGTCTCTTTCAGTGATGGACAGTTGTAATTATGTAAATGTAAAATAAGCTATACTGCGAGCTTATGAATTAGTTCCAGAAGCATACAGATAGAAATTCAGGAAGCTAAGGAAATTGGAGAACCAAACATACACTGATTACATGAGAGAAAAAGAAGTCCTTTTTGACCGTTGGTGTGTCACGAGTTCTGTAACAGATTTTGACCAGCTTAAACAACTGATTTTGATAGAAGATTTTAAGAAGAGCCTGCCAGACTGGGTAGCCACCTATTTGAATGAACATAAAATCACTGAGGCGTCTAAAGCTTCAGTTATGGTGGACGAATATGTGTTGACGCATACATTCAGTGTTGAACATTTACACCTCCAGATGCAGAAAAAGAGCCACCTGCATCATGAAAGACCTCACTCACCCAGCACATTCACTCTTTGCACCACTCCCCTCGGGACGGAGGTTGAGGAGCATCAAATGTAGAACCACTAGACTGAGGAACAGCTTCTACCCTGAGGCTGTCAGACTCATGAATAAATAAATAATAAGAATAAACACTGCAAAATGTCACATCATGTTGATACTGATCTGTTTCTTGTTGCTGCGTTCATCTGTGACCATCTGCTCATAATGACTCATGTTCGTGCTGCTGTTTATAATGATGTTTTTCTACTACATTAGGGCTTAGTGTATTACTAGTTGATGTTTCTCTTAGTTAATCCTAGATGTTATTATTGTTTTTCTCTTGCATTTGTTGTTGGATGTAACTGGGACCCCGTGTACATAATCTCGTTTTCATCACATGTACTACATGCGGTGCAAATGACAATAAAGACTCTCTGACTCTCTCTGACTCTGAACGTCCCGCATTTGACAAGTCACCTATTGTTGATAGATCTAAACATTACGGTTCTGAGTCTTCTCGATTTTTCAGACCATAGGGTAATGGCTCCCCATCCAAGCCTAAAGGACCTGCTATAGTTCACAAAGAGTCTAGTATACCTGTGATGGGGTGTGGTGAAACCAGAACTTTGCCTGGGCGTGAATTATCCTCAAAAGACAAAATAGTTTGTTTCTATTGTAAACATGAAGGACACATTAGCAAAAATTGTCCTAAGCTGAAGAGAAAGGAAACAAAACCAGTGGCTCTGATTAAAACTTTGAATAATCAGTTGTCTTCTACCACAGGTGCTGCTGAGAGTGACGGATTTCACCCCTTTATTATGGATGGGTTCATTTCAGCCTCTCATTCTGATAAAAAGGTACCCATTAAGATTTTACGTGATACAACCACTTCTCAGTCCTTCATATTAGAAGGTGCATTGCCCCTGAGTAACAGGAACATGATTAAAACAAAGCTGCCTATACGTGGCTTTAGCGTGTTTGATTTTGATGTTCCTTTAGCTAAGGTTATGATTCATTCAGAACTATGTTCTGGAGAAGTTGTGGTGGGGGTGAGACCAAGTTTTCCCATTTCTGGTGTTTCTATGATCATGGAAAATTATTTGGCTGGAGGACGTGTGTTGGTCATCCCTGAAGTAACTCCTGTTCCTGTACTGTGTACACAACCTGATGAACTGGCTTTTACATTTCCTGAAGTTTTCACATCGTGTGCAATAACACGAGCTGCTCACAAACGTCAACAAGAAGAAGAGAATGTTGATGTTGATGTTAATTTAAGTGATAGTTTTATGATGAACAATGAAGAACATACATTTCCTGTAAAAACGGAAGTGAGTGTAACCGAACTAGATAAAGAAAAACGTATGTTGTCTAGACAACAGTAGGTTGAAATGCAAAAGAAGGATGTAACCTTAAAAAGGCTCTTTAAGGACACCTTACCTGATGACCTGACTCCATAAGTACTAAATACTTTTTAAGTCATGGCATATTAATGCGGAAGTGGATACCTTCAACTGTCACATAGAGTAAGGATTGGCATAGTGTCATACAGATTGTGGTCCCTGCACCTTACCGTGGTGAAGTTTTGCGCTTAGCACATGATAACCCCTTAGCTGGTCATCTGGGTGTCAGGAAAACCTATGACCAAATATTGGGCAATTTCTTTTGGCCTAGAATAAAGAAAGATGTTGTACGTCATTGTAGGTCCTGTCACATTTGCCAAGTAGCTAGAAAACCAAACGATTCCTCCAGCTCCTTTATATCCAACCCCTGCTGTGTCAGAACCCTTTGAGCATATAATTGTAGATTGTGTTGGACCCTTGCCCAGAACAAAAGCTGGAAACAAATTTCTGGTCACTGTGATGTGCACTTCCACCAGATTTCCTGAAGTGTTTCTAGTAACTACACCAGTGGTGATGGTACTCACTCGTTTTTTTTCACAATTTGGATTACCTCGAGTGATACAGACCGACCAAGGCAGTAATTATATGTCCAGAATATTTGAACAAGTTTTAAAACAACTAGACATTAAACACTCCCATTCTACGGCTTACCATCCTGAAAGCCAAAGTGCCCTTGAACGGTTTCATCAGACCCTGAAAACCATGTTACGTACCTACTGCATGGACTTTGAAAAATATTGGGATGAAGGGGTACATTTACAAATGTTTGCAATATGCAAAGTGCCTTTGTCTCTTGTGGTGTGCCACAAGGTTCTATTCTTGGTCCTCTCCTCTTCTCATTGTACATGCTGCCTCTTGGATCAGTAATAGCCAAACATAAATTTTCTTTTCACTGCTATGCTAATGATGTACAAATTTATCTACCAATGAAACCCAAAAACAGCAATCTTCTCACTCCCTACACTGATTGTATTGCCGACATTAAACAGTGGCTTCACCATAATTTTTTGTTTTTAAACGAAGGAAAGACAGAATGCATCTTCTTCGGTGATGATGCTCCATGTAACTTTGGTGCTCTAACTTCCAAACACAGACCGACAGTTAAAAACTTGGAGGTGACATTTGACAAGGAATTGAAATTTGATAAACAAATAGTGTCTGTAGTCAAGTTCTGTTTTTATCAATTACGTCTTTTATACAAAGTAAAGCCTTTTTTAAATCGTTTTGATTTAGAAAAGGCCATTCATGCTTTTATCACCTCAAGGCTCGACTACTGTAATTCCCTATATGCAGGAATCTCCAAAACCTCCATTAGACGCCTTCAGTTGGTCCAAAATGCTGCAGCTAGACTTTTAACCAACACCTCCAGATGTGAACACATTACCCCTGTTTTATATTATCTGCACTAGCTTCCAATCAATTTTAGAATTAAATTTAAAATTTTATTATTCACTTTTAAAGCTCTGAATGGTCTTGCCCCACTATATTTGACTGATCTTGTAACTGTCCGTGAATATAGGAGAACACTGAGATCATCGAATACATTTCTCCTGTCTGTCCCAAAGACCAACTACAAACGATGGGGTGACAGAGCCTTTTCTGTCATTGCACCCAGTCTCTGGAATAAGTTACCTCAAGACTTGCGCTCCATCACTACTATGGAGTTTTTTTAATCTAATCTTGAAACCTTGTTATTCAGGTAGGCTTTTAATACATAGTACCGGTAGTTCTTTGACATTCTTGTTGTGTCTTAATTGTTTTTAATTTTTACTGGCTGTTTTTTATAGTTATTTTTTATTGTTTGTTTTATTTCAGTATTGTTCAGCACTTTGTACACCTTCTGGCTGCTGAAAAGGGCTCTATAAATAAAGATTGATTGATTGATTGAAAGTAATTCAAGAATCCTTAGGTTTCAGTCCTGCTGAATTAGTGTTTGCTCACATAGTTTGTGGTCCTCTAAAGTTGTTAAAAGAGAAGTGGTTATGTGAAGGCACTGAACAAAATCTATTGAACTATGTCAGTGAATTTTGTTTAAAACTGCTACATGCTTGTGGAATAGCCCAAAACATTATGAAAAAAGCACAAGCCAAAATGAAATCCTTCTTTGACAAGAAGGCTGTGGAGAGGAAATTTCAACTGGGAGACAAAGTATTAATCCTACTTCCTGTCCCCAGCTCTAGTCTACAAGCTCGTTATTGTGGCCTGTATGTTGTTCAGAAAAAGTTGTCTGATCATGACTACCTGATCTCTACACCTGACAGACAACATACTACAGTACTTGATTGTGTCATGTCAACATGATTAAGCCTTACCATGAACCAACTGACACAATTGTTGAAAGTGTGTGGGTTCTTGGAGTGACGGAGTCTACTCAAGACAAGCAGGAGCTATCCAATGTTGGAAATGACAACGATAGTTTCCTCCCAGCTGAGATGGAAGGAAAACTTTCAAATTCAAAGGGAGGTTTGTCTAAACAAACTGATGTTTGGTGAAGAGAAGCATAGCTTCTAGTGAAGAAAGTCTGAAAAACAGATTGTTCAGTCCAAGGGTGCTCTCCCCGTCCACCCATGGCCATTTGGTGAGTACCCCAGAAGGGAGTTGTGTTGAGCTACATCTCTTGTGTTCTGGTGCAGTCTAAATGGCACATGTGGAGCAAGGATTGCTCATGTGGGTAGCTCTAATTATTCAATTAGAGTTGTGTGTGTGTGGAGGTTGGTTGAAGCCAGCAGTAAACATAAATAGCCAACATAAATAAGTTTATGTTGCTGAATACAACTGTTGGATTGTGTAATATGTACACAGGGAGTTTCTCCACCCTCCCTGGCTGTTTGTTTGCTCCTGGGTGGCTGTTTGTTTGCTCCTGTTAGAGTGTGTGTTTGTTGGAGCACTGTATGCTCTAGTGGACTCTTTATAGAGAGTCATATGAGCTCTAGTTAAGCTAGAGTAGAAGACCTGAGCCATTAGGGGACTCTTATCTGAGTCACAGAGAACTGTGCTCTAATGTGCTATCTGCTAGAGACAGCTGTGTTGATATTTGCTTCTTTTTGCTCTTTCCTCATATCTTTACTTTCATAATTTTCAGGTTGGGTAAGACTGGTAGTTCAATTTTCGCCTTTTTGTTTAACCTTTTAGGCCAAGTGGTTTTTCTACATGTAGACCATTGTCCAAACAGGCTCCGACGGCTCTGTATAGAGTTGGCCCTGTTAGACAGCGTTATTTTCTGTTTGTCCGGTTTACCCAATCCATCTTTCAGTTGTTACTTTGTTTTCTTTTGTTTGTAACGTGGGACGCCTGGAGAAGCTGGTGGTGGTTCCTGACCAGAGGGAGCTGCTGCAGAAGACTTCATCAGTGACAAGACTTTTAGTTTAGTTAATAAAGTTCTGTTAAACCATTTCCTTGTGTCCTGTATCCAACAATTTCCTTGGTCAAATTCTAACATTATCAAAGCCTTGCACCCTCAGAACAAGAAGTCAATTTTTTTTTAACTTGGAACGATCCCTCTCACACCCTTGACCTAATCAGGATGAGCCTGCGGCAAATGGCATATAACAAGTTGGTCTGACTTGCTTTAAAATGCAAACTTATTTCGCTGGTGGGTGTGGCCGTCGCAGTTCGGCAAAGTCAGACGTACCGCCATTGCCATATGATTGCCTCAAAATTCCACGTTTCAGTCAAGCTGCACCATATTTTTTGTCATGAGTGAGCAGTTCTAGACACATTGGTGATGTTGTTTTATGTGATGTTACCTTAGCCCAGCCCCATTTGAACAGAGAGTCACCAGTTTTCTTGCTGGTTCTCTTCCTTTTACTCTAAGATTCATACAGATTTAATTGTGTATTTAATGACATGAGGAAAAATCCGTCACTCGACAGTGGCTGGTGACCTGGGCCGGATCTTCAATACGGGCGTTCTGGGCGAGTGCCTAGGGGCCCTGCAGATTATGGGGCCCTCTGCTGGCCAGCAGAGAGCAGTTCCAGCCTGGCAGAAAAGTTTTTTATTTTTTATTTATTTATTGTCGCTAGACGTAGATAAAACAAGGCTTTGTCCTCAATTTTCCTGATCATCCAACCCAAATAAAATAAAAAGTTGTTTTTCAAAAACAACTCTCATAAGTGTCTTTTAGTTTGTTGACATGACGTGTATGATTGATCGGGAGCAGACGGCATTGCACACACTCCAGTCCGGTTGGTGGCGGTAATGCGCTTAAAATAAGTTTGCCAACCGCCAATAAACTCAATAGAAGAAGAAGAAGACGGCAATGCACGGTGTAGATTGGCTAATAGTTAAGGTGGGCAGGCATACAGGCTTCCGTAGAATCTAACTGTGTGCGGAAGTGTAGTGTGATCGAGTTTTACAAGCTTTTACGAGCTTTACAAATGAAGCTGAAAAAGTTATCGACGAAGTTGGTGAGCAAACAGAACAAGATTATTCTTCAAGTACCACCAGCATTTCTGAAGACCCTGCTCTATGGGGATCAATTACAGAAAGCATCCGGGAGGAAATTCTACTCAAAGGTGTTTCAGCTTTTCAGAATCGAGCGGCTAAGTACAGTATCCAGCATCACAGAGAGTGAACGAAGCTGAGGGAAAGGGATCTGGACTTTGAAGACTTGATTTGCAATTTTGCAAGAAAAAGAGCAAGAAAAAATAACTTCTAAAGGTAAGAGTCATTATGATTTCAGTGAATTGAGTAGTCCAATGTAAACTGTTATAACTGTGTAGATAATAAATGTATTTTGCTTATTTTATATGCTGTCTGCAAAACATGAATCTTGCATAATTGTGGTGTGATGCTGAGAATTATTGCTGTACTGTAATTGGATTTTGCAGAGTGTGAAGTTGCCCAGATCACTTGGTGACTGTTCATAGCTGTGTTATGTGATGGAATCGTTATGTCTTCAGTCGTAACATTTGAGAAGTGCTTTCTGCTTGGGGGATTTTCAGTGAACACTTTATTGTCATAAGTTTTAGCCATGCACTGGCTTGTGACGATTTATTTCATTTAATTGTTGTGTGATTTATGAGTGAGATGGCAGTACTTTGTATTCATTTTTGACCAATAAGCAGTGGCGCTCCGAAGTGGGGACCCAGGGTGGCATGACAATCCCTGGAATTGTGTTCAGTTGATAGAAGACATACAGAGCCATCTTCTGCAATTAAAACATACGTGTAAAACCCAATAAATGTGAGTGTGTGTGTGTGTGTGTATATACACACACACATATATATATATATATATATATATATATATATATATATATATATATATATATATATATATATATATATATACATATACATACATATACATATACTGTCACAGTACGATGTGGTATGAGGGGTGAGTCCCGTGGTACAGACAGGCAGACTTACTGAGATGCTAGTAAAAATCAAAACACTTTATTAAGGCGAAATCAAACACTGACATGGCAGTACAAAATGATAACAGATGCTCTAACTGTGGCTGAGTACTAACACTGAAACATGTAAACGAGATGTACTCACAGACCAGGAGCTGGGGAACGACACACCAGGGTAACAGGGACAATGACCCAACAATGAGACACACAGAACGCAGACTAATATACATGGCTTAATTAATGATAAACACAAATACCTGTGGGATGTGGGAGTGGTGGCGCAGAGGTTAAGAAGGTGCGCTTGTGATCGGAAGATCGCCAATTCAAGCCCCGGTACCGACAACATCAAAGATGTGGGTGGGATAAGTGAAGCGGTCACACTTGTCCATACACTTGTCTCCACCCTCATCTGCCCCACTCTGGGCCCTTGAGCAAGGCCCTTAACCCACACCATCTGCTCCCCCGGGAACCCTAGATATCAGCTCTCTGCTCCACACAGAGAGCTGTGGTTGCTCGGTGGTCTGTGGTTGTGTCAGGAAGGGCATCCGGCGTAAAAACAACTGCCAAATCTTCGTGCGACTAGATCGCTGTGGTGACCCCTAACGCAGGGAGAAAAGCCGAAAGAAGAAAAAAATAAATAAATAAAAAATACCTGTGACGCTGAGCTGACAGACCAACAGAGGGACAGGATGTAAGGAGGGGACGGAGCCAATCCTTACAGTACCACCGCCCTTAAAGACACCCCCCGGCGTCCCAAAAGAACACCCCCCAAAAAAATTGGACGGGTAGAGGGAGGAACCTCAAGGATGACGGGCATGAGAAAACAAGGACAGGGGACAAAACACAAGGACAACAAACCAAAAAACCGACAGGAACAGGGCCTGGGACAAAAGCTAAACACAAAAACAAAACTAGAACACTAACGAGCGCCCAAACAACGAGACCAAGACGTCAACCTCAGGCAAGGACCCCTCAGGTGGACGACCGGGAGACCGTCCATCGCGTAGGACCCCATCTGGTGGACGACCATTAGGTAGTCCATCCCACAGAGACACCTCAGGTGGGCGACCCGGGTGCCGTCCATCGAGCAGGAGCTTCCGTCGATGACGAGGCCTCAGGACAGACGAAGACGAGGGTGAAACCCTCCAGGGTCCACCCAGAACCGGAGCCACCTCATGCGGCGCAGCGGCGCCAAGCGTAGAGACGTCTCCGGGCGTTGAGACGTCAGACGTAGAGATGTCTCCGGGCATTGAGATGTCAGACGTAGAGACGTCTCCGGGCGTTGAGACGTCAGACGTAGAGACGTCTCCGGGCGGCGGTGAGACCTCGAGCGTTGAGACCTCGAGAGACATTGAGACGTTTATTTTCTAAACACAACGTCCCAGTGGCTTTTAAACCCCAAAATACATTACGACAAAGACTGGTTCATCCCAAAGATCCAGTCCCCCGGCACAAACAGAGTAATATTGTGTATGCTGTTCAGTGTCAGGAGGGCTGTGATCAGTCTTACATCGGGGAAACTAAACAGCCACTGGCCAAAAGGATGGCCCAGCACAGAAGATCAACATCATCAGGTCAGGACTCTGCGGTCTACACTCATCTCCAGGCCAGCGGTCACTCTTTCAGGGATGAAGATGTTCACATCCTTGATAGAGAGGAACAATGGTTTGAGAGAGGAGTAAAGGAGGCCATCTTTGTGAAAAGAAACCGTCCATCATTAAACAGAGGTGGAGGCCTCCGGGTTCAACTGTCCCCCACTTACAATGCTGTTATTGCTAGTATCACTCAGCCCTCTGTGAATAGCAAACAACCATCAGGGTGTTAACGATCCATCGTCAGGCTGATGGTCCTCCTTGATCATGTGAGCAGCTGGTTTCGGCTGTCATCAGCCAACTGGTTGATCCACTGTGGGAGGGTGCTATTTATAAGACTGAGCTGAACACAGCTTCTCAGACTGAGGAAGTCTTTCGGACGAAAGACGAAACGTTTCTACAGTTTTTTTTTTGCTTTGTTTTGTTTTGTTTTTTGAATGTCCAGAGGACCAGACTTAGCTTTTTTGGAACCAGTATGACCATTCCTGTTTCAAATTATTCATGGCCAAGCCACAATGGAGCACATCAGCCTCTCTAAATTAATATGCTGCCACCATGCTCCCCTGTGCTTCACCCAGCCTTCATGATGATATACAGTACTATAATGGCCTTGCTACAAAAGTTTTTAAACAATCATGCACCCATCACACACTATAACATCAAATAGGGATTCCATTGCATTCTAAATGCATGGCCAAAGACCTCACCAAGAGCCTGCAAGGTCATCAATGTCCTGGCTGTGTTTTTATGTCATGGTGGAATCATCATCCAGTTTGAACAGTGCCAAATCAAGCTGATTGAGAAGTAAAACAAATTATGTCAAGTGTGCTTTTACATTTTGTGTTGTCTTGGTTTACTAATGCTGTAAATTTACAGATTCATTCAACCTTTATTTATACAGGCTAGCCTCGTTGAGCCACAGGGACTCATTTACAAGAGGGACCTGTTTCACTCACACCCAGGGTCAATTTAGAGTTACCAATCAACCTAACATGCATGTTTTTGGACTGTGGGAGGAAACCGGAGCACCCGATATAAATCACATTAACACAGATATAAATCTGATTAAAAAATAATAATAAATAAAATAAAAACTATGGAGCCAGATCACAGTTCATAAGACACACCCAAAGTGCTGTCTTAAACAACCACAGCTTGACATAGTTAGACTGAGAATAGAAAAGTTCTCACAGTTTTCTGGTACTCCACAAGTCCTGAAACCCAGCCTGTTCTATAGAACCTGTGATGCAGGCAGCAGGTGGAGGCACTATGCCCTGACAGGAATGTTGAGCAGGGGGAAGACTCTGCAGGAGTTTAAAGATGCCACTTGGCATTATAGAGAAGACCTCGGTGGGGTTGCCCTTTAAGGCTGCATGTTCCGTCAGAACCAAGTTCAGCTTGAAGTCTCCACATAAGAATCTGTCACTCTTGCTATGTAAAGGCTTGGTGCAGAGGGTGTGAGTGTGTATGGGGTGGATTTAGACCATTAGTTCCAAGCTGTCCAGGCAACCACAATCGTGTGTGTGGAGAGCCAGTGAGGTTTTTCTGCTAATTATAGGCCGAAATCTGACAGAGAAAAATTAGAAGGGAAAGGGACAGCTGCAAGGAGCTGGGGATGACAGAGGGAGAGAACAGGCTCTGATTTCTTGCTAAATCCTCACATACCCACTTCCTTCAAAAATTCAATCATCTTGGTGTTGTTCTTTCTGTCTGATTCCCTTTCAACACAACCTGAAAGCCTTCCTTGTCCTCTGGGACAAGGGTCAGGGGTTAGCCCCAGATGGGATAACCACAAGCGTCACGGGACGTTCCATCTTCTCCCTAATCTAATACCATATCCTAAGGGAAGCTTAACCAGCAGCTAGAACAGGACTCTGAGACCTCCCAAAAGTGAATCAACCACCATCATATGACACATCATGAGGAACAATGAAAGCAGATGGATTTTTGTTTATAAAGATCTAAACATCTCATGTAAAAAAAACAATGATTCTAATTATGTCATCTAGGACATGATAAAATCAAAAAGGCGTTCAATAGAGAAACAACTGGACTTTATTTGTAACAGAAGACGTTTCGCTTCTCATCCGAGCAGCTTTCTCAATTCAGAGAAGAGTTGGAAGTAATGCTTTAAAGACTGAGAGGAGACACACACAAAACATATTTACTGTATGTAAATTGAAAAATCACACCAATGCGTTAAAGTCTGAGAGAACACACACACACACACATAGAATAGAAGAATAGAATAGAATATATCTTTATTGGCATATTTGCACCAAGGTACAACGTTTTGCAATTGGCGCACGCACCATCCGAAGAGGGACGTACGCACGGAAGCCACAGCAGTAATTAAACCGCGCCGCCAACAATCAGATATGGAAAAAGGAACATACAGTCGGATAATCATTGGTATTCAAAAAATAATCTATCACATTTTGTCTTAGGACACTCTATGAAAAAGTCGAAAAAACTACCAGCTTCAGCACGGATAAAGACAAAGACATGTTGCATTTGATGGCAAGCAGGGAGATAGTCTGTGAGTAATCATTTCAGATAAGCACAGTCTGCAGATGGCCTCAGCTCGGCTCCATCTGAATGCACACAGAGACCTCTGGGGGGAGGGGGGGCAGCGACAGTTTTCAACAGCTTTCGACTCCAGGAGAAGTTTCCAGTCAGCCTCTTTTCAAGGTTGCTCTGAGTCCCGATTAGATTAGTTGCTTTATTTATTTTCAGGCCAGGCTACAGTGTACTTTGACTGCAGCCTTGAAGTCCAGGTGCTGTCTAGGTCCAAATCGCCGAATCATGTGAGGTTCCGAGCTACAAATCCCCATCTGTGCCCTGATGAAGCCAGGTCGGCTGTAAACGAGTCCCAAAATGCACTGCAGGTCCGCGGCTGTCCACCATTTCTCCTATCATGCGATTCAGCTCGTACAACAGCTGGGTCATTGAGGTCATAGCCCGGATCAAAGAATCTTGTTGAGCAGGAAGTTTCGCCAGCGCGTTGATCGCCTCGGTAGTCTCCCTCAGCTTCCAGTAGCAGAAACCTCCGCCAACGCAATAAAGCAGAGCAGCTGCCACCAATATTCCAATAATCCACAAATCTTCCACGTCTTCGACAGAAAGAACGGTCAGACACATTAACTTCCACTCGTCCCACGAGTCCATAATGTAGCCCACCGCATGCGTGTCGAGGGGGCACGCCGGTTCTCCTGGTCCGGAGCACTTCGTGGAAAAAATTTTATCGATAGAGGAAACAGCCCACGCAATTAAATCCATTTCAAATTGGTTCGAGTGAGCGCTGAAGAGTTACAGACGAGACAAAAATGCAAAAGCAGGGGGAGGAAAACTTAGGGAGGAGAGGAGCAGAAAGAGAAGCGACCTGCTTTGCCAAGTGCCGGAAGAGATACCTATCTAGATTGATAAATCACACCTCACACCTTAACACTAGGGGTTTCCCAAGGTCCTTGTTAGTCTGAATCACAGAAAAGTCTTAAAAATCTTTCCATTATGGTACATAATCTTTTGGACATGACAAAAAAACCCTCTAAACATCCTCAGGTGACAAAATATGTTCCTTTTTTTATACATCACTTATCAGTTTCAATGTGTTGGCTAGGGCAATTTTTAGGATTTTTATTTTATGTAAAGGCGAGGTTTAATTTGAGCAGGATTCTGCCGGAACAGAATCTGGGAACGCTCTTATTTTGCCAATGTGCTTGTGGTAACTGTTTGCTAGGATCAAGCTTGGATCCGGTAACTCTCAGTCTTACTCTAAAAAAGCTAAGTCTGGTCCCTTGTACATTCAAAAAAACAAAACAAAAAAGTAGGAACGTTTCATCTTTCATCTGAAAGACTTCCTCAGTCTGAGATGCTATGTTCAGCTCAGTCTTAAAGCAAAGGACCAGACTTAGCTTTTTTAGATTTTTCTACCTGGATTATTGAGCATGCATCAGGGTCTCAGTCTTACTAATAATGTTATGAACAAATATGACTGCCCTGAACTAATAAAACTCATACTGGATATGTAAACTGTAAATAATTACATGAACACTAATTTTTACCACAACAGCATTTGTAACCTGCACAAAATAATCAACACATATTTTATTTTGAAAGGGACAAATTGACGGCACGCTTTAAATTCCGGGTCAGAGGTGAACTCGGGTGCTCGTCCGTACTCCATTCTGGAAGGTGGCGGTAATGCACCTTTCCGTTGTTTGCCAACCGCCATAAAACTCCACTAAGAAGAAGAAGAAGAACTCGGGTGCTCCGTCATTGTTGTGCTGCTGACGCTGTGTCAAGTTGCTTGTGCTCAGCGTCTTCTTAAATCATGGGAGAACCCCGCTGTATCAAGCTAAATTAACACGACTGGAGGATTGTATTGGGTGTCTTTTGTCAACCACTCGACGGTGAGTCATTTGTTTTAAGTACTTGGGTTCCTTTTATATAAATGTGGTGGCGACACGCCCACTCCATCCATGTATTTAAGATTTAAAAGTGGTCTTAGTGATTAAAAGATCATTCTCTTTTTGTTAATTTTGTGGCCGAATAGAAGATATATCCGTAAAATATTAAATAAATCCTTTGATTTTTGTAATTTCATCCTTTTAGGATCATTTTAGTTACTTTTCATTAAATTTGTTGACGGCCTATAGAATTCTGGAAATGGTTAATTTATTTGGAGTTATGCAATAAAACCAAAAAAAATTACTATTTGTTTATTGAAACAATACTGAAGTAAATCAAGCTTATTTGACCCATGAATTAAACTTGGATACAACTTGGAAGTGCACTTTAACTTGACCTGTAACTTTAACTGGATCTGTGACTAACTGGATCTGTAACTTTAATTTGATCTGTTACCTTGACTTGATCTGAAACTTTGGTTTGATCTGTACTGTTGATGTGATCTTTGAATTGAAGTTCATTTGAATGATTCTTGAAAAATACTTGCTAGAATATAATTATTTTATTTTTGTTTTTTTTTGTGAAGGTTTAGTCCTGTTTATATAATAATGCTAATTTTTGTTTTATTTATGACCTTGTTTAGGTCAGGGTTTTTTTCACCCCCTGTTCCCACCCAGGATGGCGAGCTACCGGATCACCGCAGCTTTGCGGTAGGACTTAAATTGTACCAAACAATTACTTTTTCTGGACATATTACCCTGGATCATGAACTACAAACTACCGGATTAGTGATTAATGGACCATTAATCATCCGGGATTCAAGAACTGATTTAAAATATAAAAGAAAAAAAGAAGAACTCTTGGGTGTAATCAGGGTCTGTTGTGTTGTGTGTATTTTGTCTTTTGGTTATTGTTGTGTGTAGTTTGTCTATTGGTTATACTCAAAGAAAAATGTTATTATTACAAATATTATTATTATTATTATTATAAATACCTTCCTAAGTATTTACAATACAAACAAGTTCAACTTACTTTTTTTCTGATGGTGTTTTATTCACACAACAGGCTCCTCAGCTAAACCTTTTCTGACTGCCTATTTACCATATCTGGCCATGGTCAGGCACCTAGCCCTAATAAGCATTACACATATGATCTATCTCTTCAATGGTTTTCAGAATCTGTTGGAATCCTGGCAAAAACCAATGCAGATTTGTTCCTGTCTTTGATTTTATACGTCTACCTTATAATGTTTTGCTAGTTTTTTGATACTTTGTTAAAAAAAAAATAATATAATATTTTTTTTTTTTTCTCTCTTTTTGTTTTCTATTGTTTATTGTTTGTTTGTTTATTGTTTAATGAAATTCTATCACTGCTGTTCATTGTTCTTTAGTTTTAGCAGGTTGCTTTCGTAAATGAGCCCATGAGGTTCAAAAGATTTACCTGACTAAATAAAGGTTGAATGAAAAAAGCGAAGCATTTCCAGCAAGTGAATCATTTCCAGACTCCACTTACTCAGACAGCTGAGACGAGCTGGTCTGGGAAGCTCAGTCCTCACCTCCTTCTACAGGTGTGCAATGGCAAGCATCCTATGCTCCAGCATCACGTGGCATGGAGGCTGATCAGCTGCAGAAAGAAAAGTTTTGCAGACAGTGGTGAAGGTTGCACAGATGTCGGTCGGAGTTAGCCTCCCCACTATCACAGACATCTACACCTCCAGATGTAGGAAGAGGGCAACCTGTATCATGAAGGACCTCACGCACACAGAACACACTTTTTGTCCCGCTCTCCTCAGGAAGGAGGTTGGAGAGCATTGAGTGTAGAACCACTAGACTGAGGAACAGCTTCTACCCTGAGGTTGTTAGACTCATGAATATCTAACCAGAATAATCACTGTGAAATATCACATCATGTTGCTGCTGATCTGTTTCATGCTGCTGCTGACAAAAAATATGTTTCATGTTACTGTGTTCATTTGTACTCATCTGCACACAGACTCATGTTCGTGCTAGATATGTAAACTGTAAATAATTACATGAACACAATTTTTTTTCAAGATAGCGCCGGTGTGTAGGGCTTGCCGTCCCTTGCTCTCTGCTTTTCTTCTATTTTTGTTATTTTTACAATGCTTTGTGCAGTGTACCACATCATATTTACAGTAAGATTGTCAGGTACTATTGGAGCTCCCGACATTTGCTGAAATGTCTGCGGAGTTTCTGTACAGTGGTCAGCACTCTCCTCCACTGGTTCTGTCAGAGATTTCTGCATTTCGTCTGCGTGACCCTCGCCTTTCTCCCTGGAGGAAACGTTGCAGATGTCGTGGGAAGCGTGCGAGTGTTTTGGTGAAACTGAGGCACCTTGTGGATTATTCTGTCAAGAGTGATGGGGCTCACTCTGGATCTGATCATTACCTATCTGACCCGTGGTGCTCCAGGGGCCCGGCTGCTGGACAGCTACCCACACGTGCAGTCCATGTAAACAACTGGAGTTGTTTACCTGCGCAAGCTGACATGGAGGAGTTGTTCTTCAAAATCTGCGCCCGCTGGAGCATGCTGCCCCTATCACGGCTGTGTCTACTTTGTACGTCGGACCCTATCAGGATGTGTTTAATCAACGCAAGGTCTTTTTTCTAGGGATGGGGCAGATCCGATCCAGTATCGGTATCGGTATCCGATACCAGCATTATTTAAGTATCGGGTATCGGATCAAACCTGCCGATACTTTTCCGATCCAGTTTCAAAGAGCACTTGTGTTCAATCACATTCTGTGACTGCCCTTCTTAACATTGTCTGAGATAAACCCAATGAAGACACTCTTAAGCCTTACAATAGGGGGTTCCCTATTGT
Source organism: Garcialebias charrua (assembly GCA_038048925.1). Classification (NCBI taxonomy): domain Eukaryota; kingdom Metazoa; phylum Chordata; class Actinopteri; order Cyprinodontiformes; family Rivulidae; genus Garcialebias; species Garcialebias charrua. The sequence goes on from JBBPBX010022428.1 coordinate 22,486, forward strand.
AAGGCTTAAGAGTGTCTTCATTGGGTTTATCTCACACAATGTTAAAATGAATAGTTTGGGTGCAAAAGTTCCATTATACAGAGTCAAATACCTGAACAGTATCGGATCGGGAAAGTATCGGTATCGGTCGATACTGAGTTAATAAGTATCGGGATCGGATCGGAAGTGAGAAATGTGGATCGGTGCATCCCTACTTTTTTCAGCAAGATTTTCATCCTCAATTACTTTTTTTAAAGATGAGGATTTGGATTTTCTTTACATCAAAGAATCTTTGTTATCAGATGATGAGTCTAGCTCCTTGGTGGAATTATTACCTCCGGACTGTTTGTGTTTTAAAGCCCCACGGCCATCAGACCGGCACGGGGGTAGATTATTAACAGTCTTTAAACCAAACTTTGCCTGTAAACAGTTGGCCATCCCTGTGTCCCACCCTAGCTTTGAGCTGAGCGTCTTTGAACTCGGACATTCTCCTCCGGTTCTGTGTGCTCTCGTCTACCGCCCCGGAGATCCAAGGACTTCATAAGTGAATTCTCTGTCTTTTTGGCTGATATCACACTGAAATACACACACTTATTGGTTATTGGAGACTTTAATATCCATGTGTGTTGTCAGGAGAAGCCCTGAGTGAAGGACTTCCTAGATTTATTGGACTTTTTTAATTTAACTCAGCAGGTAAACAATCCCACCCAAGAAAACGGTCACACGGTGGACCTCGTTAACACGTGATGTCCCTGTTTCTGATTTGGTAATCAGTGACAATGTATTGTCAGATCACATGCCTATATTGTTTGATTTCACCCGTCCCTTGTCTTACTGCTAAGCTGTGTGCTCTTGCACGTATCACTCATGCCATTAACCGTTTCACTGCTGCTCATTTTAATGAAGCCATTAACTCTGAAAGGATCAAACAGCTCCTGGTGTCTCCTTCCACCGAGGAGCTAACCTCTCAGTTTAACTCTGTCTGTTTAAATGTTTTGGACCATGTTGCTCCCCTTAAAACTAGCAAAACGAAACGTAAACCAGAGCCATGGCTGGATGATGTCACTCGAGCTGTTAGACAACAGTGTCGGAGAGCAGAACGCAGGTGGAGGAAGGACAGGCTACAGGTTTCATTTCAAATGTTAAGGGAGAGTTGGCGTCGCTATCAGAAAATTGTTAAAGCTGCTGAATCTAAATTATTTTCTGATATAATTGTCTCCAACTCCCACAACCCCCAAGTTATTTTTTCCACCCTGAACGTAGTTCTACACCTCAGTGAGCCTTCACCTCTGGAAGCCTCAACTGAACTGTGTGAAAACTTCCTACATTGCTTTTTAGAAAAAGTTGCAAACACTCGGGCACTCATTTCTCCCCCAGCTCATGATCCTTCCATCCCATCTCAATGTGTAGCTGTGTTTGACCACTTTGAGCTTATCTCTCTTGTCTTCACTGAAACAGGTAAAGTGCAACATTAATCTGTCTGGTTCTCCAAATGATGTGGTACCCTCTCGACTACTAAAGGAAGTTTTTCCTACACTGGGTCCTTCTATTCTCGCTATTATGAATAGCAGTTTATCCTCAGGCGTGGTCCCAAAAACCTTTATACATGCTGCTGTCCAACCTCTCCTGAAAAAAAACTAACCTTGACCCCTCGGTGGTGTCCAACTTCCAGCCTGTCTCCAGACTCCCATTCACCTCTAAACTACTGGCAAAAAATTGTTGAGTCTCAGTTGAAATGTTTCTTGGATGACCACGCCATCCAATCTGGCTTCAAATCTCTCCATAACACTGAAACTGCTCTACTGAAAGTTTTTAATGACATTTTCATAGCCACAGATACAGGTGATTCTGTGCTGCTTGTCTTATTGGACCTTACATTTGCTTTTGATACCATTGACCACAACATCCTTATTTCTAGGCTGGAGCAGTAGGTGGGTATCTCAGGGTCTGCCCTCAAATGGTTTGAATCCTACCTCTCTGACAGAACCTTTTGTGTCATTATCAAAGATTTCAGTTCAGCATCTACAGCGCTTCAGTGGGGGGTACCGCAGTGGTCCATCCTTTGCCCCCTTCTCTTTTCATTATACCTGCTGACACTAGGTGCTATTTTCCACAAACACAACATAGCCTTTCATTTCTACACCTATGCTTGTCAAATTTACTTCCCCCTAAGGCACAGAGGCTCACGCTCAATTCAACCACATCTTGACTGCCTGGCCAACATCCATGATTGGATGGCTTCAAACTTCTTATGTTTCATTGAGAAGAAGTCTGAAGTCATGTTGATCCATCTCAATGGCTCATTCAAGAACCACAACATTGACCTCTCTCTAGCCTCGCTAGAGAAACAAAAGGTCACTAATCTGGGGTGATAATGGACGCATCCCTGAAACTTAACTGTCATGTAAACATGATTGTTAAATCCTGCTTTTTTCAGCTGAAGCAGCTGTCTAAGCTGAAGCCCATACTATCCAAAAAGAACCTTGAGACAGTAATCCATGCTTTCATAAAATCGAGGCTTTATTACTACAATTCACTTCTATTTGGAATCAGTCATTCCTCCATTACACGGTTACAGCTGGTCCAAAATGCTGCAGCCCAATTTTTAACTGGTACAGGTTATAGAGAACACATCACACCAGTTTTGGCCTCCCTGCACTGGCTACCTATTCACCTTCGGATCCAATTTAAATACTCTTATATGTTCTATTTCGTGTAAGCTTCGCACGTAACGTGCCAAAACATTGAAAATTTCTAGTCCACGCCCACCTGCTGTGGGCCCCACCCGGTCCGTTATAAAACCGCATCTGGACCAGTGGTCGGTTCCCGTTTTTCTTCAGCCAATGCTAAGAACATGAGTACTTCTAACTATGACTTCAACTAAGAAGACTATCAAGCTTTGCCCCATGTGCCAGATGGGCTACATCCTGTCAACTGACCCGCATGTTATCTGCGAAGGTTGTCTGGGAGTAGTCCACATTCGACAAGCCTTGGACCCGTGTTTCTCCTGCTTAGCCTGCAATTTTTTATCGGCTGAGGAGAAACTGCGCCGGTTCGAGCTCTTTTCCTCTGAGGAGGCAGTCTCAACCGAGGGGGGACGCTTCGCTCGAGGATCTTTTGGACAAGCTGCTCACGAACACATCCCCCTCTGACACGGAGATAGCTAGCAGCCGTTGACCGACCTCCTTTTTGGAGGTTTGGAACCGGCATCGCCTTTTTACGCTGGAGCTGAAATAGCTAGCAGTCGCACAACAACCTGTCTGTTTGGAGGTACAGAGCCGACACTGTCTTCCAACTGTGGAGCTGAAAGAACTAACAGCCGTGATCCAGCCTGCCTGTCAGGAGGTCTGGACCCGGTACCGCCTCCACGCTCCGAAGCCGAATCGATGAGCAGCCGAACATCATCTCCAGGAGTCTTGGAGCCAACGCCGCCTTCAATGGCCGCCACTCGAGCGCCCAGGGGTCTCATACCACTCTGCTCCACGTCCTCTCCGAAATAATCAGGAGGTCAGCGAGAGCCTGTGGTCTGGAGGTCCCTGAAAGAACAACTCAGGCCACGTCATCCCTGTTGGAGGGAAGGTTTGCCGCCCAACACAGCAGACAACTGGACCTAGTCTGGCCTTGTTTCCCGGCCGTGTCCGCCCTAATTCAAGGTGCAGCCAACGACCCCCTGAAGCTAAGGGCTCCTGTCTCCTTGTACGTGCCTATCACCAAGGTACAGGGACTCACAGACCAGGTTTTCCCCACCGTCCCTCCCCTAGAGCCCAGCCTGTCAGCTGTCTTTGGAGTGAGAGCGGCGAAGTACGTTGGCAGACAAATCACTCCATCAGCCACCAGTGACCAGCTCGCCGCAAAGCTGATGGACAAGATCCATCAGCGTTCGTCCTAGGTAGGTACAGCAACAAACAAAATCGCTATGCTAACCATCAGCATTGCGAAGGAGACCAAAAAAATGCCTTCCACAGGACAAGATCGGCACAGCAGTGGACACAATCACAAAGCTCTATGTAGCGCTCGCAATGTGCTTTGCCCGCATCTCGTCATGGGCAACGCTGCTACAGAGACAGATGTGGCTGAAATTGTCTCCATCAATCCCAGAGGACGTGAAAAAGGAACTCCTTGAAGGTTCTGTGTCCCCAGAGGGACTTTTCGGCCCCCATTTCCAGTCGGTTTTCAACCAGCTGTAGTCCTCTTCAGAAGCCCTTGAGCAAGTGCGTAAGCACGTCGTCCTCCCTCGAGCAGACCCTTGTGCCGCCCAGACACCTGTTCGCTGGCGGGATCAAAGCAGGTCTTACCTCCAGCAACAGAGATGCACAATAGCCGCTGTAACCTTTGTTGCACCTCCTCAGCCAGCCTCATCCAGGGGACACACGTCCCATGTGTTCCAGAGACCCGGGACTTTTCGAGGCAGGGGCCGACAGCAGACCTCATGGTCAAACCAGACATTGGACACAAGGAGAAGACGTTTTAAAAAATGACAGTTTGCTGGGGAGGTGTTTAATAAAATGAGCAGTTTTTTAATGTGAAAAATAAAAAAAAACTGTCTCAAAAGCTGTTTTTCATTTAGACATGTTGAATTAATCTCTCCCGTTTTCTGTAAACACATCTCGTACAATTAATGAGAAAGTTGACCTGAGACAACTTTTCAAAGGTGAGCAAAAAGGGAAACTGTTTACACTGTGGTTGTAATGTTACACAAACAGAACACTGTGCTGGTACGCACAGTGAACTCGGCATGAACCCAGCAGCCCCGTCTCCCCGCATGTCAGAGGAGACGAGCACTGACAGCTGTCAAGGGACACAGAGTGGTAAGATGTTTGACAATGGGACATCGTACAAATGACACAGAGGTTTTTCTGTCTCCACACACTCAGCTAAGTCTCATGAACTTACATTTAAAGCGAGAGCTTTGTGCGGGGGGTTCGCGTCCCTCCCTCCTGCCAGTCAGACTGAAACGAGCACTAACAGTGAACCACCATGAAAGAGGTGTTTGTTTTGTCCACCTGCTAACACCGGTTCCTCTTCACAACCGAGCATAGTTAGGGAACACTGTAAGAACCGTGATGCGGAAGATGAGAAACTGCCCTTTTCATGCCAGCCTCCCGTGGGTCAATTCGGGAACTGTCCACTTGGCAGCGGTAGAGGCTAATTTATTTTCACTCATGAGTCGAAACAATCAGGCGCTCCCTCTCTCGAGGTGTAACGTAGTGTGGCAGGAAACTTGCACTTTAAACAAGTTTCTGCATCGTGTAATTCACAGAGGTTACACCCTACATTTTGCATAACACCACCAAAATTCAACGGAGTGTTAGAAATGGTTAACATCTCCAGAACAAGGTGTAACCCTTCAATCAGAATTGAAGGGGCTCCTAGAAAAGGACGCAATCTCCACTGTTTCTTCAGGAGAGAAGAAAACTGGCTTTTACTCCCGGTATTTCCTGGTTCCAAAGAAATCGAGGGACCTCAGACCAATCCTGGATCTGTCAGCCTTCAACAAATTCATCATGGAACGTCCCTTTCACATGCTGCCTGTGAAACGTGCGCTCGAATATGTGACGCACGGGAAGTGGTTTGTGTCAATAGACCTGAAGGATGCATATTTCCACATCCCGATAATAAACAAACACAGGAAGTTTCTCCATTTTTCCTTTGTAAGGGCTTGTTATCAATACAACCACCTCCCTTTCAGTGTGCACTAGCTCCACACACCTTTTCAAAATGCATAGAAGCCGTCTTTCAACCACTTCGAACGACGGGCATGAGAATCCTGTTTTAACTGGACGATCTTCTGTGTTATCTTGGTCCAGAGAAGAGGTAGAGACAAAAACAGTTGTTCTAGTCAAACATCTGCCTCATCTGGGCTTCACCATAAACTGGGAAAAGAGCTCAGTAACTTTGTCCCAAAGAATCACATTCCTGGGAGTGAATTTAAATTTAGTGAGCATGACAGCTGTTCTGTCAGATCAGAGAAAGGAATCTCTGATCTCACTGCTCCAGCTTGTCCTGCCTCGCAGGACAGTAACAGCGCTAACAAACTTGAGATTATTAGGAACTATGTCTGCTACGCACGTGGTAGTCCCGTTGGGGTTATTGTTTTTGTATTGCCTGCAAAGATGGTTCAATCGACTGAAAATCGACCTAGTACATCACAAACGGCACCTGATCACGTCCCCCCTTCTGTGAGGGCAGACCTGATACACTGGAGGATTCCCTTGAACTTATCAGAAGGAGTTTCCCTGGGCAAAGTGATGTCATTCACATCAGTGTTCACAGACACGTCCCTCTCCGGTTGGGGAGGGGCTTGCCTTTCACAAACAGTATGAGAGGTGTGGCCGACCGGCACATTTTTTCACATAAACGTACTAGAACTCCTCACAGTACAGAAAGTCCTCAGACACTTTGCCCCACTGGTCCAGGACCATCACGTTATGGTCCAGACAGACAACAGAACCATAGCAGCATACATAAATCGCCAAGGGGCGTGTGCTCAGCCCAGCTACTGAACACAGCTAGGAAACTGCTTTGTTGGGCGCACGCAAACTTAAAATCAATCAAAGCTGTTTATATCCCAGGCGTTCTAAACAGAGGAGCAGATATTATGTCGAGAGGAGGCCTTCGGGACAGGGATTGGTCTCTCCACCCAGATCTAATCCCACAAATCTAGAGCAGGTTTGGGAGAGTGGAAGTGGACCTAATGGCCACTTGAGAGAACTCTCAGTTTCCTATGTTCTTCTCTCTAAACCCATAGGATGCTCCCCCATTAGAGGTGAACGCTTTTGTACACAAACCTTGGCCCCAAACGCTAATTTATACCTTCACCCCAGTCCCTCTGTTACCAGAACTGCTGGAGAGGGTGAGAGAGGAGTAATTGACAATGATTCTGATCGCTCCAGAACGCAAAAACGCCGCGTGGTTCCCGGTTCTACAACAGCTCACGAGTCGATAATGGAAGCTGCCATGGAGAGACGATACGCTCCTACAGGCGGAGGAAGCAATCAGGAGTTTTCCTGTAATAAGTCAACATCTGTTGGTCTGGTCACTGAACGAGAATGCTTAGAACCTTCAACCTACACAGCTCTGCACAGAGGAGTCTCTGTGCAAGACATCTGCTCTGTGGCTTTGTGGTCATCCCCGACCCCCTTTATCCGTTTTATTTATGAGATGTCTCCAGCTCTTCACTGACACATTCAGTTCTCAGAGTTATAGCAGAGTGATTGTTATTTTTCAGTCAGATAACTGTAAAAATAAAAAATAAAATCAAAATAAGAAAGGAAAAACAACAATGAAACAATTATTGACAAAACAACACAGCCTTGTTTCTGTCTTTATTTGATGGACGTTGTTTTTGTATAAATATTCCTTCAAACAAGAAAAATCATTTATCCTTCATTGGAAATGTTTCCTTACCTGATATGAATAAACATTTATTAAGCTAAGATCAGGCAAAGAGGTTTGCACACCTGCAACTCAGTATGCACCAGGTACATGGATAAATGGTGTATAATTACGCTTGAATGAGGTTTAGGAGGATGTCAGAGTGTTGTTATGGTCCTCTGTCAGATCCAGTGAGGCATGGACCATATCCTGCTTTGCCCTTTAAACCCAATAAGCGACAGCTTTTAAAGGGCGAAGCTTACACGAAATAGAATGATGGTTACATATTGTAACCCCAGATTCTATGAGTGTAAGCATAGTCCTTTAACTGGTGTCTATACCCGCATATTTGCGGGCATGACGTCATGCCTTGTCTGTAAACGAAGAACACGCATGTGAAGTGTTCAGTACAATTCTTGTTGGACAGTAGAGACTCCAAACTTTATAAAAGTAGTGTTTTTATATTGATTTTGTTTTGTATTTACTTCAAAATACAACCAGAAATATGACAGATAATAGTGGCCATATTCTGTGCGCTTTTTACGCACGTGCAATGCATTTTTTGGGATTTTTTATTATCAAAAACTGACTGAATTCGAAATGAAACTCATTTTTCCGATTTCCCTGAACGCAACACATTCTGAAGCAACCAATCAGAAAGCAGGCATCCATTTTGATCCGTGATCGGCAAAAAAACTGAAGCACAAACTTTTTGCGATGGATTTATGGCGGTCCAAGGTGAAAAAGCACCACTGACAGCTCGGATATTGCAGGTTTTTTTTTTTATTAGTTAGTGTGCAATAGTGAGTGTGAAGAGTTTGTAATTGGTTTTGTCTGTCTGGATGAAAGGGGGAAAAAAACAGAGAATTACTGATCATACCTGTCAAGTTTTGGATTTAAAAATAAGGGAAATTTTCTGCCGGGTACGCCGAGCCATCCCACTAGCCCAGGGATCTGCAACCTTTATGATCAAAAGAGCCATTTCTGCCCCTTTGTTCACTAAATTAAACGTTTCCGGAGCCACAATACCTGCTACAACTGGGATTCTCAACTGGTGGCCCACAGACCACTTTAAGTTTGTTAGAGGACAATTTTCTGACCTGTAGTTTTCTGGCCATTGTAAAGCTGAAAATATCTAACGATTTGTTGATATTTTTACATTTTAAGACTAAAAAAGACCAGATTATCATAAAGAAGGAAAAATAATGTGATCTTTCCCAATTAAAAAATAAAATAATGAACTATGCAGGTCTAGGTAAATTATTTTAATTGTGGAAAAATTAAATATCCTACTTCGAATAAATAAAGTTAACTTATGTTTTACTCCTTCTATTAGTTCTAGTATTCACACATTTGCAAAGGAAATGACAGGAAAAACTGCTAAAACTAGCCCTTTTTGTTGTTATAAGAACAAATAAAATTCAGTTTAAAGTTAGTTTTGATCAAAGCTTGGAAGAGCCACTGCTGAGGGACCAAAGAGCTGCATGTGGCTCCAGAGCCGCAGGTTGCAGACCCCTGCACTAGCCCAACCAAAGTCCAGGACCCCTTACATTTTAAGACAGGTTTACAAGAAATCTAAAATAACTACCTATCAGCCTCTTTCAAACCAGTTATGTGATCACAATCTGATAGGCCTACCTTTGTGCTTGACGGATTTTTCATGCTGACGGACATCGTTCCTTCCCCCATGAGAGACACTAAAGTCGCAGTTACAAATCTTAAAAAACGCGTAATTGTGCCCCACCCTACTCTTCTTTAGGAAAGTAAATTTGCTGTCCCATTTTTCAAGATATTTACACAAAGTCTTACTTTTTTGGCAGGGACGCCTTCTCTCTTGTTACATCTCGTTACATCCATCTCTGGGTTTTTCCGGGTTTGTTCCCGCTGGCTACCAGCACTAACATCGCGAGAACTGCCACCGAGGCTACTGCAGGTGGCAGTTCTCGCGAGGCTAGTGACAGAGGTACTGGAATGTTTTTATTTTTATTTTTATATTATAATACGGGAGATTTCCGGGAAAATAATAATTCGGGATGACGACGGGAAAGAGGGGTAAAATACGGTAGTTTCCCGGCCAAAACGGGAGACTTGACAGATATGTTTCTGATGGAGATAAGTGTTTTGACACAAATTGTAAATAGTTGTAAAAAAAAAAATGCATGGGAATTTGCCCACAATATGATATAAAAATAAGTTTGTACACAAGTTCTTAAAAGTTACCAATGACATTTTCATTTTAGGCTGTCAAAATGGTTCGTTAAATATTTTTGTGAATTTCATAGTAAACATATCAATATTTTACTAACACGGATTTCATTTTTTATGTTATTTTTTGCTCCAATGTGATCATGCATTTTGTCAAAATGAAACAAAGACTATAAAATCATGAAGATGAGGTTGTCCTGAAAAAAAAAAAAAACAAGGCCAGGTAAATAGTTTTTATGATGGAAATATAAGGGTAAATTCAAAATTATACCAAAACGGACATTTAGACCTCAGACCTGCTAGGGTTAAAACCTTGGCCTCACTGGCTCTCAATTAGCTGAAGAAAAGAATATGCCTTTTGGGAGCCGACCACCGGTCCACATGTGGTTTTATAGCAAACCGGGTGGGGCCCATAGCAGGTGGGCGTGGATTAGAAGTTTTCATTGTTTTGGCACACTGCGCGCAGGTAACCCAATAAGCGACAGCTTTTAAAGGGCTACGCTTACACTCATAGAATCTGGGGTTACAATACATAACCAACGTTTTTAAATCTCTGAGCAGTTCCCCTCCATCCTATCTCACTGATCTTCTGCAGCCATATGTCCCACCGCGCTCTCTGAGGTCAGAAGACCAGATGCTTCTTTCCATTACAGAAATGCGTCATAAGCTCAAAGGTGACAGGGCTTTATCGGTTGCAGGTCCAAGACTGTGGAATGAGTTGCCACTGAGTGTCAGGCAGGCTGCCACACTCAGTCTTTAAGTCTCGCTTGAAAACCCACTTCTATTCTCTTGCCTTTAACACTGTGTGATTTGCTTTGATCTGCTCTGTACTATACAATGTTGTCCATTTTAGTTAGTTTCTGTTGCTATTTGTATCTATATTTTTATTTTATGTTTTCCTGTCCGCTGTGCTTGTTTGTTTCTATTGTACAACACTTTGGTTGGCCTTGTTTCTGTTTTAAGTGCTCTATAAATAAATTGGTATGGTATGGTATGCTGTTGTTCAGCTTATTGTTTTTGTACTACTAGTGCTTAGCATATTTTTAATTTAATGTTTTTCTTAGTTCATATCTTAGATCTTATTACTGTTTTTCTTTTACATTTTATACTTTTGTTGGCTGCAACTGGGACCCTGTGTACATAATTTCGTTCCACCACATGTACCACATGTACCAATAAAGAAACTTTGACTTAGACTTTGATTGCGGTGTCTACGCTTTACACTAGCACTACCACATGTGAGCCATTCGGATATTCTAACTATAGTTCCCATGGGAGTTAGTCAAATGGCTCATTGAATTAGCATTTTTGAAGCCATTGGTATGTATATGAGGCCATTCTGTTGGTGTGGATGAGGCCTTGGGGCATATTTATATATCAGAGTCAGAGAGTCAGAGAGTCTTTATCGTCATTTGCACCACATGTGGTACATGTGATGAAAACAAGAGTATGTACACAGGGTCGTGTATATAAATATATATATATATATATATATATATATATATATATATATATATATATATATATATATATATATATATATATATATATATATATATATATATATATATATATATATATATATATATA
>JBBPBX010022429.1:0-11322 GCA_038048925.1 Garcialebias charrua
CTACAAACCTGTGTATTATGCAATTATTCTTTCTGAACATTTTTAGTTATTCTCTTTAAGAGGAAAGCTCTGCTTCAACAAGAAAAATATTTAAAACACATAAGAAATTCTCTATACAGTAGTGGTCAGTTGTGACGTTAGGTGACATTAATTTTGTCCTTTAAATGGGTCAGAAAAAACAACACTGGCCGTAGATTACCAGCCAACTGAGGGGTGGAAGAAAAAAAACATGAACCATCCAGGTGTATAATTTCATGTGTCCTTGTTCTGTCAGTGGTCCCAGCTGAAGGTGAGACTGGTCAACATGTCCTGTCCTAATTACCAGTCCAGCAGGAAGGACCTCGGGCTGAGATGCACCAGCGCTCATAAAGAGCTTAAGAAAAAGTCCCATGGCTCCACCTCAACAACACGGAGTGTGCACAGAAAGAGAGACATTGTGGTCCCACATGTGCTTGAACAGGAGTTTGGACACAATCAGGTAAGCGTGCATATGAACCAAGGTGTGTACTATCTGCAGACTCATCGAATCACACAAGCAGTGAGTTCTGTTAGAACCGGGACGGTGAACCCTGCAAGTCATTAGCCTGTCAGAAGAAACCGAGATCAAAGCAGGCGACATTTTGGGTCCAGTTGTACCAGATGTGCTGCTGACGATGCTAACAGCACACCACTGAAGGCAAAGTGCTGATGTTATAGCCCCTGTGTGTGTATGTGTCACAAACATGTCAACAACTGATTGGCTTTTAAGATGGTCACTATAGTGAAGTAATGTGGGCAAACATTAAAAACACAACTCAATCATACCCTGATGCATGCTCAATAATCCAGGTGGAAAAATCTAAAAAAGCTACATTTGTAAGTCTGGTCCTCTGGACATTCAAAAACAAACAACAAAAAGACTAAACGTTTCTACTATTTTTTTTGTTTGTTTGTTTTTGTTTTTTGAATGTCCAGAGGTCCAGACTTGGTTTTTTTAGACAACTCAATCATATTTACAGATATTGGACTTGTGAAAACATCTGAGACAGAGTCCCAATTTATAACATGAGCACTAACTATTGGTGCAACATCTGTGTTTAAAACTATTGCAACAAGCTCTGCCGGTTTGTCAGCAACACGTGTTGTGAACTGCTGAATGGATTTTAATAAAATCCGAAAGGCAGAAATCGGTCATGGTGTTTACGTGTATAACAGATTAACTTTTGAACTACACAATTCAATATGGCCACCGCAGTCAATAGGTAACACACAACTCAACCAGTAGTACAGATATTGAGCCAAACTTTGGTGTGGTAGGGAGCATCATACCCAACACGTGCTTTGAGAGCAACTCACTTTGCAAATGTTTCCTTAACGTCTTGGAGTCAAACCTGTTTGTTAGAAGAACAAAAATTCTTCTGAACAGCTGGATGTATTTAAATGGAGTTCTCAGAAAATAATTTTATTGAAGTAAATTTGGTTTGGTGGCAGCTTAGAGTCATTTACAACAAATACCTTGAATTTAAAAATCATATTTTGTATTTCCCTCTGGAACCAATATAAGTGAATATAGATGTTTAATTTTTACAGGGGCATCTTGTTTTAAAATACAATATATATGAAAATCTGGAGTATCCTATTGCTGTCATGATCCACGTTCTGTCAGCCATAGTTATGTTTTTAGTTTATCATGTCACAGTATTCTTTAGTCCAGTCCATGTCGTAGTTATCTTATCATAGTCAAGTTTAAATCCAAGTCTAGTCACAGTTATTCATATCACAGTTTATCATGTCATGTTCACAGCAGTTACAGCATTATTGTTCCTTTATCAGTCGGTCTCGCGGTGCAACATACTTGCTATGGGAATTAGGAATACCATCACGCCTTTATGGCTAGGGCGTCAACGTTGCGCCAGAGGCCCCACCCTCTGGGTATTTAAGCGACTGACGCCCATCCATCTTTCTCTTATTTGCCCTTCACCTCGCTTAAACCTGAACTACCTCTCTTTGCAGGACTTCTCTGTTGTTTCATCGCTCAACCAGAGGTGAGCTTGCTCCCTCCACAGAGCGCACAGAGAATTATTCCTGCGTACTGCTAGACTAGCGAAAGCTAGTCCGGCACATTTTCTCTAACCCCAAAGTATTTTTTTCTCCTCTCTCCACAGACTGCTTCGCTCGACGGCGCTAACTGCGTCACACTGCTACCTCTGCTAATTTTGTAGCGGGCTAGCCAGCGAAAGCGACACGACGGAGGAGACGTCTAAACAAATTAAAAGAAAAAGGATTCTGGGAGGACTAGCTCGCCTTATCTCGGACATGCCTCCAGAGAAAGGAAAGCGAAAGAGAAGACTTCCAAGGAAAACCAGCAGGACGACGAACCCAACCTCACGCGCCTGTCCTAGCGGATGAGGTTTCTCCCTCGCGGCGACGGACACCCACAAGGCCTGTCCAGTCTGCCTGGGAATGCTACAAGCAAAAACAGTGCTGGATGTGCCCGACTTTTGCCCACACTGCAGCCAGATGCTGGATGCGGTGCTGCTGCACCGGGTTAACCTTGTCGCCAAGGCCATGGGCGCCCCAGCAGTGCCAGTGGATGCGGACACCACTGAGCCCCTCACTCCCACGCCGGAGCTCGAGAAAATGGCTCTACACAACAGCACACGAATCGAATGGGGTGACATCCCTGACGTGCTGGCTCCTATGGTGGATATAACAGTTGAATTCAACACTCGAGGCATGATGAACGAGGACGAGATCTCGATTTCAGCCTCAGGCGAATTTTCTACGGAGGACGCAGACGTCGAACTGGAGGAACAGGGAGAAGACCTCTCCCAGACCCCGGTACCCGTGCTTCCAGAAACTGATTTTTCCATCCCTGCTCTGTTCGACCTGTGCCACAGAGCAGCGGACGTGTTGCACATCCCATGGCAAGAGCCTCCACCTCGCCAACAGGTCACGAGGCTGGCAGGAAACTATTTTTATTCAATACAGCAGGTCGCGTGCCGCCGCTTTGGTGCAGGGGATAAAGCGGGCGGCACATATGCTGGAGGCTGAGCCTCTCCACAGGCGTCGCAGGTTCGCGTCCCAGACCCGACAAGCTCATTTCTGTGGTGTCTCCCCCCTCTCTCCCGTTTCGCCCTCTCCCTCTCTAATAAAGGCCACTAGCGCCCGAAAATGCAAAAATATTTTGAAAAAATATATACAGCAGGTCACCACGAGGCAAAGGATGCCCGTGTTCCCGGACTTCCTCACAGAACTAACTCGCACCTGGGCTCAGCCCCGAGCTCCCATGCTCTTACCACTCTCACAGTTCCTCAACGTGGATAGGATGGATGAGGTGGGAATAGCCAGCGTGCCTCAAATTGAGGACACGCTGGCATCTCACCTGGCTTCCAAGTCATCCGGGACAAAACCAACTCTTCCCAGCAAAGCTTGTCGAGCCTCGTCGTCTCTTCTCGAGAAATGCTACAGAGCTCAAGGACTTGCGGCGCGCGCCATGAACGCGTCCGCATTGATGCAGGCTTACCTAGCTGAAAAACTACAACAGCTCCAGGTAACAACGGACAATCAGGCTGCCGCCGACTTGCTGGATGAAGCCCGCAGGGCAAAAGACTTCATGCTCCGCATGATAGGGACAGCCGCTGTTGCTCAGGGCAGAGGTATGGCAGAAGTGGTCATCGTGATACGCCATCTGTTGTTGTTGTTGGTGGTGGTTAACATGGCGGCGCGTGCAAACGTCGCAGCTTCTCTCTCCCAGCAACACGGTGCTTTCGTCTGTTTTGTCCTGCACGCCGCAATTTGCCGGCACGTCTTCGTCTTGTCTACGTGTTCAAGAACGCAAGTATAGCCGTGAATTCCTGCTTGATGTCGGAAAAACCGCTCATTTGGGAATAAACAGCGAACTCCAGGAGAAGCTACATGAGCTCGAGGAGAAGCTACGTGAGCTTCGTGACTGCGACCTGCTCTGGAAGCCAGCCCCGAGCTTCCCTTCATCGCGCCCGCCGTGGAAGCGCCACAAGCGGCTTGACAGAAAGCGGAAGCCAGCCCCGAGCCTCCCTTCACCGCGCCCGCAGTGGAAACGCCACAAGCGGCGTGACAGGAAACAGAAGCGGGGCAAACGTGGAGGTATCAGAGCGAGGCTAGCAGCTAGCCCACACAGGCCAGCTATTCCCTCCATGATTTTGGCTAACGTGCGCTCCTTGGACAACAAATTGGATTATATACGCCTGCTACGAACGACACAAAAGACTGTGAGAGACTGTTGTGTGTTTGTATTCACGGAAACGTGGCTTAACAACAACGTTCCAGACCATGCTATTCAGTTAGATCAGCTAACATGCTACAGGGCAGACCGAGCTCTCATCAAGGGAGGTAAGACTCGCGGAGGCGGGCTCTGTGTTTACATCAACAACGCATGGTGTATGGATGCTTCTGTGGTCTACAAGCACTGCTCACCTTTAGTGGAGTTTATGACTATTAAATGCAGACCGATCTATTTACCAAGGGAATTTACAGCTGTTATGATTGTTGCTGTATATATCCCTCCAAGCTCCAACAGCAAAGTTAGAAGTGAGGCTCTGAATGAACTATATCTGCACATCAGTGAGCAACAAACAGCCCATCCTGATGCTTTTCTCATCACGGCTGGTGATTTCAACAAAGCAGATTTAAAGAGTGTATTTCCAAAAACATACAGAAACATAAACTTTGCAACAAGAGGAAACAACACACTGGACCAAGTTTACACCACCATGAAAAATCCCTACAGAGCACTCCCCCTCCCCCACATTGGTGCTTCTGACCATATCTGTGTCATGCTAAAGCCTGCATACAGGCCGCTGGTGAAAGTCACAAAACCAGTCCGCAAGCAGATACGAGTGTGGCCAGAGGGGTCTTCAGAGGCACTCCAGGACTGTTTTGACACCACAGATTGGGGTATGTTCAAAGAAGCTGCTACCACAAACAACAACACATGTCTCCAGGAGTACTCAGACACTGTATGTTCATACATCACCAAGTGCATTGATGATGTAACCAACCTTAAAACCATCACTGTTCGGGCTAATCAGAAGCCATGGCTGACAGCTGAGGTTTACAGACTCCTGAGAGCCAGGAATGCTGCCTTCAAAGCGGGAGATCAGGTGGGCCTGAGGGCAGCCAGAAAGAACCTGGACTGGGGCATCAGAGAGGCCAAGAAGCAGTATTCCAGGAAAATAGCTCACCGTTTCAAGGACAGCAAGGATACACGCAGTCTGTGGCAGGGAATACAGACCATCACAAACTACAAACCATCCCCCCAGACCTGTGACAGCTCAACCTCTGCGCTGAATGAACTGAATGAGTTCTTTGCTCGGTTCGAGGCAAGTAACAGCACACCTGCACATAAACTCCCCCCCTCTCCTGATGGCCAGGTGCTGGCGCTGTCCTCAGACAGCGTAAGGCGATCATTCATCAAGATTAACGCCCGGAAGGCCTCTGGTCCTGACAACATACCTGGTCGTGTGCTGAAGGACTGTGCAAGGGAACTCGCAGCGGTCTTCACAGACATCTTCAACATCTCACTGAGCCAGGCCATCGTCCCCACCTGTTTCAAAGCCACCACCATCATCCCTGTCCCAAAGAAGGCAACGCCCGCATGCCTCAATGACTATCGTCCAGTAGCACTCACCCCCATCCTGATGAAGTGCTTTGAACGGCTAGTCATGAAAAGCATCACATCTGTCCTCCCTGCCTCCCTGGATCCCTTCCAATTTGCATACCGACCTAATCGCTCAACCGACGATGCCATCTCCTCTGCCCTCCACACAGCTCTCACACATCTGGACACGAAGGACTCTTATGTTAGAATGCTGTTCATCGACTTCAGCTCAGCATTCAACACCATCATCCCCCAACAGCTCATCCTTAAACTGGACAGTCTGGGGCTGAACACCTCAATGTGTAACTGGCTGCTAGACTTCCTGACCGGGAGACCACAGACAGTACGGGTCGGGAGTAACACATCTAGCACCATCACATTGAACACAGGGGCCCCACAAGGATGTGTGCTGAGCCCCCTTCTATTCACCCTGCTAACACACGACTGCACACCATCATACAGCTCCAACCACTTCATCAAGTTTGCGGACGACACAACAGTGGTGGGTCTCATCAGCAACAACGATGAGACGGACTACAGGAACGAGGTGAGCCGCCTGGCCTTGTGGTGCGGACACAACAATCTCACTCTCAACGTGGAGAAGACAAAGGAGATTGTTGTGGACTTCAGGAAGAGGGATGCCCAACATGCCCCTCTGACCATCAACAGCACCGCAGTGGAGAGAGTAGACAGCACCAAGTTCCTCGGAGTGCATGTCTCAGAGGACCTGTCCTGGAGCAGGAACACTGCATCACTGGCCAAGAAGGCTCACCAGCGTCTCTACTTTCTCCGCAAGCTGAAAAGGGCTGGAGCTTCAACCCCCATCATGTGCACCTTCTACAGAGGTGCCATAGAAAGTGTCCTGACCAGCTGCATCACTGTGTGGTTTGGTGCATGTACTGCATCATGCCGCAAGAGCCTCCAGCGCATCGTGAGAGCAGCTGAGAAGATCGTCGGCACCTCCTTCCCCTCACTGCAGGACTTACACAGCAACCGCCTCACTCGGAAAGCCCTCTGCATGGCAGGTGATCCCACACACCCACTACACAGCTGCTTCAGCCTGTTGCCATCAGGGAGGAGACTGAGAAGTCTCCAGGCTCGAACCAGCAGACTGAGTGACAGCTCTGTTCATCAGGCAGTCAGGATGCTAAACACTCTGCCTGCTCTGCCCCCCCTCCCATTTGAACTGCCTTAACACTAAAAACTTTCTCACACATTACCACACAACACAAAGATTTTAACACTGGACTCTGTGTCATCAAACGGGTTATTCACTAAACTCTCGGTCATGTGCTCATTCAGTTTGCACTACTTCTCATATTTGCACTAATGTTTGTATTACATCACTGCCTATAGTCATAATACTGTTTACATTCTCTGTTTACATACTACTGTTTACATTCAATGTTTACATTTATTAATACTGTTTACATTTATTACTACTGCTTACATTTATTACTACTGTTTACATTTACACTACTTTTATATCTACACCACTGCTGATACATATACAGTATTCTCTGACCAGCCTCATTTAAGGATGCCCAATGTGCCTTACTGCATATGCCACTTTTGCCTCTATAACAACATCAACTACTGCCTCATGCATATACTGTGTACATTAGCTCATATGCTGCTTTGCCACTTTGCAAATGTCAATGCTAGAACCTTTAGTTTATTTTATAGTTATACTTTTTATACTTTTTTATACTAGTATGCAAAAACTCAGGACAGTATTATGTTCATTAAATGTTTAGTGTTTTAGTTTTAGTTTTAGAGTTGGTGTAAATTTTCATACTCTTATACCACTATGCAAAAACTCAGGACAGTGTTACAGTTTTACTATTTTATGCTTATGTCTATTATTATATGTTTCAGTGTTTCAATGTTTAAGTGGTTACTGTTGCACCGAGGGACTGAGAGAAACGCAATTTCGGTCCTGTGTATGTCCTGTACATATTGCAGTTCTGACAATAAAGTTGACTTTGACTTTGACTTTGATCTGTGGATGACTTTAACGGATCTCCCCGAGGGACAAAAGGTACCTTTTCTCCACCACTCGATAGAGCCGACGGGATTATTTGGAAAAGCTTTGGATTGAATTCAGACCAAGCTGGACCAAAGGCGCAAACAGGCTGAAGCTCTCCGGGTGGGCATTCCCAGGAGAAGCTTCGCCCCCCAAGGGAGTCTGCTGGAGGCAGACCTGCGCAGCCTCGACACCGCTCGGCAACGCGTGCCCCACCGCAGAAGCGGCCGGCCTACGAGGATGAGCATCGGCAGAGACCACCGTCGGGCCAACCTCGTACCGAGCACGCATGGAGCAAAAACAGGTTTGTCCCCCGCCAGGCGGTCAGACACAGGGCCTCCTCGGCGAACCGGGACGACAGACAAAAACGTGCCTGATGAACCGGGTTCACGTCTTGACTTTACACAGTCACCCGCCCAAGCGGTACGGGGAATGATCCGTTCATATCCAGATTTTATTTGTACCACGGTACAAATGGTTGGTAACTCTGTTGCATGCACAAATCATGTTTTTCATGCTGTGAGTGACATAAATTCAAAAATGTTGTTACACTAAAGCACGAATAAAGCTCAAAAAACAGTTCCTCTCTGTTTTATTGACTCCAAAAAAAGAAGAAGCAACAAACACAAGTAACTTCAGGTCCCTCTGGCCTACCAGCCGTCATAAAGGGAGGGGACCATTTCCCCCCTCCCTCACGGATCACGGGGTATAAGCATAATCAATAAACCCCAGCGGGGCACCTCTGCTCCGTCTGTAGAGAACAGGCACAAATGCGTCTGCGAGCAGGCCCTCCACCCCTCATGGAGACAGGTGAGGGAGATCACGTGCTCCAGCCCCCACTCCATTGTGAACGACGGGGCGGCCAATACACTAACCAAGCTAACATGTGACATGTCCGCGCCTCAGAGAGACACGCCGACAGAATCTAACGACGGGGGTCCACGTCAGACGCCCGCAGGCGACCACTAGCTTCACACGTTCACAAAAGCAATTGTGTTCAGGCTGGTGTGTGTGTAAACAGCTCAGAGCTGAATCAGATTCCTCTTCCTGTCACTCGGACGGAACTGGGCTCCTTATCACCAAACAATCTAAAGTCTGCCAAACACAAAGAACCATCTCCACGTTCTCACATTGCAACGGTCCCTTTATTATTAATAAGTGACACGCAATGTGCAAGCAGTGATCCCATAGCATGTGACCTCTCTCGCTGTGCTGTCCAGCTCTGCTTTTAAACAGTTTCCCACCCAACGGGTGAAACACAAACCCTGGCATGTTTGTCTGGCTCCAAAGCTCTGTTAAGGCCAAGGACCAGTAAACTGGACCCATCCAGGAAACACGTGGGGGTCAGAAGATCTGCTCGTTTACAAAATTCGCAGCTTTTCAGTCCCATGACCCAAAACAAGGAAAGAGAAAGCAGACTTTCTACTCCTTTTCTGTCTGAAAAAGACAACAGGTTGCATCTGCCCTCGATCACTCTCGATGAGAGCAGCCGGGTGGCACATCAACAAAAAGGCCTTCTCCCAAACTTGGTTGACCTCCAAGGGGTCACGGCTTCCAGGGCCCCTGGAGGGGAACTGGATGCACCAACTGCTCTTCTTCAAGGTCAAACTATGCCACCAGAAGAAGTAGCCTCGCCGCCTAGGCCGAGAACTATTAAAAAATTTCAGCTTGTTAGCAGAAAAGAATAAGCTGATGGCATCAGGCCTGTCGGAAAATGTGGTAAAAACCATACAAAATGCTCGTGCTATATCAACACAGTCCCTCTATGCACGGAAGTGGTGTATTTTTGAGACCTGGTGCTCAGAAAGAAATATTATTTCTTACTCATGCGACCTGATTCAGCTCCTGATTTTCCTTCAGGATTTACTGGAAAAAGGTCGTTCTTTCTCAACGATTAAAGTTTTCCTATCAGCTATTTCAGCCTGTCACGAAGGCTGGGGACACAGGACTCCTAGCACGCATCCAATCATAATAAGATTTATGAAGGACGTGCTTAGGACAAAACCACCCAACAGGATCCTGACCCCTGGTTGGGATCTTAATCTGGTCTTGGGGGCTCTCTGTGATCCTCCATTCGAGCCACTGAGTGAGGTTAAGATAGACTTGTTATCTTAAAAAACCACTCCAATCTTGGCACTTTGCTCGACGAAACGCGTGGGTGACCTCCATGCATTGTCTCTACATCCAATGTGTACCAGATTCGCCCCTGATGGGTCAAAGGTCACCTTAAGGCCTAATCCCGCAAACACCCCCAAGGTCTTGACTTTGAACCACAGGAGTCTAGACTTTGATCTCTCCTCCTTCCCACCTGCTCCTGTACTCACTCAGGAACAGGAAAGGCTGAAGGCTCTCTGCCCCGTGAGAGCTTTACGCACTTACATGCAGAGAACAGCCGAATGGAGAAAAACAAATCAACTGTTCGTGTGCTTTGCAGCACCTGCTACCGGAAAGGCCCTATCAAAACAACGCCTTTCACATTGGGTGACTGAGGCCATTAAAAGGGCGTACAGTAGCAAAGGTCAACAGGTGCCCTCTGGAGTGCACGCTCACTCCACTCGGGGCTTGGCCACCTCCTGGTCATTGTTCAAGGGCGTACCAGTTGCAGACATCTGTGCTGCGAACTGGAGCTCATTAAACACTTTTGCAAAGCCTTACAGTTTGGATGTTACTGCGTGTGGCGTCACTCAGGCTGTTCTTTCTAACACACAGTAGAAAGTAGCCTTGAGATGCCTGCTGGTCAAGGGTAGACGTTCACACTAGCATGCATTTTACTGAGCATTTCAAGGGCGTGAATGAATTACGTTCCCATAGCAAGTATGTTGCACCGAGAGACTGACTGATAAGGGAACTGAAAGTTATGCACCATAACTCATGTTCCCTGAAGGAAGGGAACGAGGTGCAACATATCTGGCCCTTTTCAATGCTGAAAGCTCGGTGAAGTGCAATTTTGGAGAAAGATGGATGGGCGTCAGTCGCTTAAATACCCAGAGGGCGGGGCCTCTGGCGCGACGTTGACGCCCTAGCCGTAAAGGCGTGATTGTATTCCTTCAGGTAATCGCGCGGGCGCAATTCCCATAGCAAGTATGTTGCACCTCGTTCCCTTCCTTCAGGGAACATGAGTTATGGTGCATAACTTTCAGATTTCTCCGCCCTCATGCCCAACGCCTTGTTAACAATCATTGCTCTCACCGCTTTCTCCTCGTATTTAAGCTCCATGCACACAGTCAGTCCTTGCCAGATTTATGAACGGTTTTGCCTAGTAGTTGTCCAGCGCTCATGTCTTGTCTTGCCTCGCTCGTTACGACCTTGGTCTGGTTCTCTGGTCTCATGTCTCTCCCCTCAGCCCCTCACCCCTAGCCACCTTCTCGGACTCTGCTTCTCTGGTTTTGACCTCTGCTCACTTTATTGGACTCTGTTCTCCTGCCTCTCTCCTTGTCGGACCTGTTCAGTCATTTGTCTCACATTATCGGACACAGGACAGCCTTTCACGACCACAAGTTAAGCCTGCCTCTTCCAACATTATTCGCCTCTCTGACAACCTGTGTATGACCCTGCTTCGGAACCAGGAAATCCCCCTTCGTGTAACACTCCGCACAAAGGATCAAAGTAAACACGGAAGTAGAACTGGACTACGTCACCACTGGCCTCCTTCACTAAGAAATCCCCATCGGAACAGAAA
>JBBPBX010022430.1:5168-18077 GCA_038048925.1 Garcialebias charrua
CGAACTTTACTCAATTTTTAAAATAAAACAAATCCCATACCATAATACTCTCAACAGCATGCTTCATAGCTGGTATCATGTTCTAAGTTGTAAGAGTTATTCTCACTGAGCTCTGACTGTCTGTGTCTAGAGACACGTACAGGTCATTGTGAAGAAATACTGTACACACATTTTT
The DNA here is from genome assembly GCA_038048925.1 of Garcialebias charrua. Lineage (NCBI taxonomy): Eukaryota > Metazoa > Chordata > Actinopteri > Cyprinodontiformes > Rivulidae > Garcialebias > Garcialebias charrua. Next base: position 5,344 of record JBBPBX010022430.1, read on the forward strand.
GCTTTGATTCACATTGAATATCACGTTTGTACAACCTTCCCCCCCTCTCCACCATGATCCCAAACTTGACAAAAATAGAATTGCAGAAACTAAACAAAGAAGACTTTGAGACTATTTTGAAAGACATGTTGTGCATGTGTTTAAACTTCATGTGGCTTGAGAAGTTGCAATTCATGCAAGAAAACCGATAAACTTTGCAAATGATTTGAGACAGTTTTGGAAACCTTTTTTTCATTCAACCTTTATTTGTACAAGTTTCATTTCAAGAGAGGCATGTTTTAGACAGACAACATATAAAGTACAGACAACAATAAACGACAGTAAAATGCCATTAAAATAAAAAGTAGTGTTATAAAACAATAACATCAAAGTGCCGTATAAAACAAGGTGAAATACTAAAAACAACACTTTTTAAAACTTTTCTAATGACCTTCTCAATTGTTTGAAATCCCATAAAGAAATCAAAGTTGGCAGCTTCAGATATTGTTGCGAGGTGTTCCAGGTTGCAAGAGCTGAGTAGGTAAAGGTATTTTTTACAGAGTTCAGTCCTCACTTAGGGAACGCTGTAGGTAATGATGGCCTGAGAGTGCACGCTGTAACTGCACTGATGATGTGACAAGTGGGAGGATATATAAGAAGGCAGCTGACCAAGGAGTGATTTATATATGAAAATTAACCAGTGTGAGAGCCTACATGAAGTCAATGACGACCAACTGACCAATAAGTACAGGGTGCAGTGATAGTTACAGACAGTTATTAATTGTAGCGCACCATGGTAGACTGTCTACCATGGTGTCTAAGACGGCATCCAATATCTGCAAGGAGTTGGCAGGGGCATTCACGTAAATAATGTCACCATAATGTCATAACCTCCGTCAGATTTCTGTTTTCTATGTGTTACCAAAAGCCCAGTTAAATACTGGATTTAGTTTTGCATTGTGTTACCACTGAGTCACCAAAGCCTGGTATGTACCGGTACTACTTTGTATTAGAGGCTCAGTTGTTTTGGATTGGCTTTTACTCTTTTAATTCAGAGTTAAAGTTTGCTGTTTATTTCTGACTGTAGATGCATCATTATCGAAGCAGAATTATCAAACAATCTCTAAACTCTGTATTTTAGCTAAGGTCTTAGAAAAACTGATAAAAGAATCCAAATACTTTTTTATTTGAGAGTTTAACATCTTAGCTCTCCATCAATCTGGTTTCAGGAAACAACACAGCACGACTGCTTGGCTGAAGGTTCTTAATGACGTTTAAGCACTGGATGCTAAGGATTATTGTGCTGCACTTTACTTAGACCTGTCTAAAGCTTTTGACACTGTGGACCATGACATCTTATGTCATGAGCTCTCAGAAATTGGTTTCTCAGATCACACTATTGATTGGTTCACTAAGTATCAGCTCAGAGGCAATGTGTTCAGCAAAAGGGTACTTCTTCTAGTTATCTAACTGTTAACAATTGTGTACCACAAAGCTCAGTCTTAGGACCTATCCTCTTCACAATCAACATAGGTACAGGTAATGTAGGTCAGATCACCCCTGATGCATTCATTTCTACACTGACAATACAGTTGTTTACTGTCAAGCTAAAACAGTTGCTAAGTTTTTCAAGCTTTTACAATCAGCTTTTGACATCATCTAGTCTGATTTGTTCTGTCTCATACTTGTACTAAATGCTGACAACACCAAAGGGATGTTGTTTTCAAACAGGAAGTCAGTACTAGCAGTGTAAGAGGGGGTGAAGAGACGACACAGGAGACAGGCTGCAGAACTTCACCTTTTAATCAACTCTTACTAAACTGGCGGGAACCCGCCCAACACTGCTTTATATACCCACATAACATCCGGTCCTCTGGACCTTTCACAATAAAAGCATCCTGTAATACATTCGGTCCACTGGGTGTGAGTAGAGCCCCCTAGTGGTCCACCACACACGCCCCCCCAGAACACCCAGTAAGGTCCATCACTAGTCCCGCATTTTAGGTTTGATCAAACGACCAGAACGGCTGAACCTGGGCCCTGCAGAACCAGTCTGATGAAGTGGAGGGCTACGAGGAGGGTCTGCAGAAGATTCGGGCTCCAATGGACGTTGAGAGTTTCCGGAAGAAGGACCGCCGTCCGTTAATAATGTGGATGGAGGTCTGCCTCTGCGAGGAGCTTGGGCCGTAACAACCTGATCATCTGACATAACATGAGCTGGTTTAAGCCTATCAATACAGACAGTCTCAGTACGACCCCCTAAATCCAAAATGAAATGTTTCGGACCCGGTTGAAGAACTCGAAACGGTCCATCATACAAAGGCTGTAGTGGTGTCCTGTGTGCATTGTGTTTGACAAAAACAAATTTAGAGGACTCCAGACTCTTAGGGACAAATGACTGCGGTAAATAATGGTGTACCGGACCGGGGACACGAAAAGGGGCCTCCTGAGGTGAAAGATGGAGCAACGGTGGAGGGAACTGTGGTGAGGGTACCTCAGGTAAAAACTCACCGGGGACGCGCACAGGCTGACCGTAAACCATTTCAGCCGGGGAAGAGCTCAGGTCTTCTTTGGTTGCGGTACGCAACCCCAACAAAACCCAAGGAAGGCGGTCAATCCAGTTGTCACCGGTCAGTGCAGCACGAAGTGCAGCTTTCAATGACCTGTGAAACCGTTCACACAAACCATTAGCTTGGGGGTTGTAAGCGGTGGTCCTGTGAACGTTAGTCCCCAGACCCTTGGCCATGGTAGACCAAAGCTCCGAAACAAACTGCGGGCCCCTGTCCGATGTAATGTCTGAAGGGGGGCCGAAACGTGCAACCCAGGTAGACAAAAAGGCCCGGGCCACCACTGCAGATGTTGTGGACGTCAGAGGAACCACCTCTGGCCACCTGGTGGTACGGTCTATCATAGTCAGCAGATGAGTAAAACCCTGTGATGGAGGCAGAGGGCCTACTAGGTCTACGTGCACATGATCAAACCGCCGACTTGGGATGGGGAAAGGTTCCAACGGTGCTTTGGTGTGTCTGTTAACCTTAGCACGCTGGCATGGGACACACGCTGCTGCCCACTCCTTAACCGCTTTACGCAGACCGGGCCAAACAAACTTTGAGCTGACCAGTTTCACAGAGGCTCTAACACCTGGGTGAGAAAGGGAATGTAAGGAGTCAAAAACGCGGCGTCGCCATGAAGCTGGAACCAGGGGGCGGGGCCTGCCTGTAGATACGTCACAGAGCAGGAGAGGACCTCCGTCATTCACCTGCCTTTCCTCCAACTCGAGGCCTGTGGGGCCGGACTGGAGCTCGAGTATTTCTGCATCGCTACGTTGGTCCGCAGCCATAGCAGAAAAATCGATGCCAACGTACACGGGAGCGATCAGCACCCGGGAGAGACAGTCAGCCACCACATTGGATTTTCCAGCCACATGCTGAATGTCTGTAGTAAATTCAGACACCGCTGCGAGGTGGCGTTGCTGGCGAGCAGACCAGGGGTCAGAAATTTTTGACATAGCAAACACCAGGGGTTTGTGGTCAACGTATGCAGTGAACTGGCGGCCTTCCAGGAAAAACCTGAAATGGCGTGTAGCCAGGTAAAGCGCCAGCAACTCTCTGTCAAAAACACTGTATTTCAGCTCATTGTCCCGCAGCGTACGGCTGAAAAATGCAAGCGGCTGCCAAACCCCGGAAACCTGCTGTTCTAACACAGCCCCCACCGCAACATCAGATGCGTCGGTTGTTAAAGCTATTTGCGCCGCTGGGGATGGATGGGCCAAAAGGGCAGCAGTGGCCAATGCAGCTTTAGCATCACCAAATGCCTGTAGGCGTTCTGGTGTCCAGTCCACGCTGTCGTTGGGCTTTTTCTTTTTCAGCGCTCCATAGAGCGGACGCAGCAGGTGTGCTGCCCTGGGGAGGAAACGGTTATAGAAGTTAACCATTCCCAAAAACTCTTGTAGCGCTTTAATAGACTGGGGCTGTGGGAAATCTGACACCGCCTGCACTTTGTTTGGTAACGGGACGGCACCACTTGCGGAAATGCGGTGGCCCAAAAAGTCAATGACTGGCAGCCCAAACTGGCATTTCGCTGTATTTACAATCAGGCCATGTGCAGCCAGGCGCTGAAAAACCTCACGGAGGTGGGACATGTGCTGCTCAGCCGAGCTGCTAGCCACCAGGATGTCGTCCAAGTACACAAATACGAAGGACAGACCCCTTAGGACTGAATCCATCAACCGCTGAAATGTTTGTGCTGCACCTTTAAGACCAAAAGGCATGCGCAAAAACTCAAACAGGCCGAAAGGCGTGATAACAGCGGTCTTAGGGACATCCTCCACATGCACAGGAACCTGGTGGTACCCCCGTACTAAATCTACTTTAGAAAAAATGGAGGTCCCAGCCAGGTGCACTGAAAAATCCTGGATGTGGGGGATGGGGTAACGATCGTTCTCTGTGATGTTATTGAGGCGGCGGAAATCTCCACATGGCCGCCATTTGCCGTCTGCCTTGGGCACCATGTGGAGGGGGGAGGCCCACGGACTGTTTGAGCGTTGCACGATGCCTAAACGCTCCATGTTAGCAAACTCTTCCTGTGCTATTGCTAGCTTAGTAGCATCGAGGCGGCGTGCACGTGCGAACACCGGGGGCCCCTTTGTGGGAATATAATGTTCGACCCCATGTTTTGTGTTTGTGGTTGCAAAATCAGGAACAGTCAGCGAGGGAAACTCAGACAATAAACGCTGAAACACATTACCCGAAGCTAAAAAGTTAGCATGCATTAAAGGCCCAGCTCCTCGCGTCTTACAAGGCAGTGACGAAAAAGACACAGCGTCGATCAAACGTCTGTTAGCAATGTCAACAAGGAGCCCGTGAGCACAAAGAAAATCAGCCCCTAAAATAGGGACCGAGCTAGCAGCTACCACAAAGTTCCACCGGAAGTCTCGTTCATGGAAACGCACAGTCACCAACCTTTCGCCAAACGTCTTGACGGGAGAGCCATTCGCCGCGGTCAGCTGTGGCCCGCAGCCTTCAGCCAACCTGTCGGAGCCAGTCGGGGGGACGAGGCTCCTCTGCGAGCCGGAGTCCACCAGGAACCGCCTCCCTGACTTCGAGTCCTCGATGAAAAGCAGCCTTTCCTTCTCGCCAACGGCTGCGACTGCTAGCGGCTGTTGGCGGTCTCGTTTCCCTGCGGCTTGAAGCTGCACGGCGGGACGCACCGTCGTGCTTTGGCGCCAAAACGCGCGTGGAAGAAACAAAGCGCGGGACCTGCCCGCCTGCGGCTAGTGACTCCTGCCACCACCGCTGGCTCCTCCGGCGCTGTGTGCGTCGCTCGAAACTCGGGCGCTGCTGGAGATCCAGGGACCACCGCCTGTACCGCGAAGGTCCTCGCGGTTAGAATGATGCGGTCGGCTTCTTCGGCCAGCGAGCGGTAGTCCTTCTCCTGCAGAAACGGGGAATTGGCCAGGGCGGTTCGCACAGGAGCTGGAAGCTGGCGGAGGACGAGGTGGCGGAAGAGGAACTCGCAGTCGTCAGATCCCCGCAAGGACAACATGCTCTCCACGAGCTCGAGGGCTGTGCCGTCTCCCAAACCGGAGAAGGAAAATAGTTTCTCAGCGCGCTCCGCCTCTGAGAGTGTGTAGCGCCGCAGAAGAAGCTTCTTGAGGGCGTCGTACTTTTCTTGTGCAGGAGGGTTTCGTAGTAGGCTCATCACCCGCTGGGTTGTCAGCGGATCCAGCGAAGCAACCACATGGTGGTATTTGGTGTCGTCAACAGAAATCCCGCGAAGAGCAAACTGTGATTCGATGTGCGCGAACCACGACTCAGGCGCGTGCAGCCAGAAGTCCGGGATTTTAACGGCCACCGAAAAAGCGAGCGGGGCCGCCTGTGTAGATTCCACAGCCGTGGACAGCTGAAAAGAGCTGGCTGAAGCGTCAGGTGTCGACATATTCAGTTCACGAGGGTCACCAGTGTAAGAGGGGGTGAAGAGACGACACAGGAGACAGGCTGCAGAACTTCACCTTTTAATCAACTCTTACTAAACTGGCGGGAACCCGCCCAACACTGCTTTATATACCCACATAACATCCGGTCCTCTGGACCTTTCACAATAAAAGCATCCTGTAATACATTCAGTCCACTGGGTGTGAGTAGAGCCCCCTAGTGGTCCACCACAGCAGTCTATTTTATCTTCAAATGGTGTTCCTATTGAGTTTGTCAATTCCTACAAATATCTGGGTATTTTGGTCGATTCACATCTCTCTTTTAAGCTCCATGTTGATAAAGAACCGCTGTACCGGTCTGTCGTGGTGAAGAGAGAGCTGAGTCAAAAGGCAAAGCTCTCAATTTACCGATCGATCTACGTTCCCACCCTCATCTATGGTCATGAGCTTTGGGTTGTGACAGAAAGAACGAGATCTCAGATACAAGCGGCTGAAATGAGTTTTCTCCGCAGGGTGTCTGGACTCTCCCTTAGAGATAGGGTGAGAAGCTCAGTCATCCGGGAGGGACTCAGTAGAGCCGCTGCTTCTCCACATCGAGAGGAGCCAGTTGAGGTGGCTCGGGCATCTGGTTAGGATGCCTCTTGGACGCCTCCCTGGTGAGGTGTTCCGGGCATGTCCCACCGGGAGGAGACCCAGAGGAAGACCCAGGACACGCTGGAGGGACTATGTTTCTCGGCTGGCCTGGGAACACCTTGGGATTCCCCCGGAGGAGCTGCTGGTGGCTGGGGAGAGGGAAGTCTGGGCCTCCTTACTTGGGCTGCTACCCCCACGACCCGACCCCGGATAAGCGGAAGACAATGGATGGATGGATGGTTGATAAAGAAACTGAAATTAAAATTGGGTTTCTTTTTCAAAAATAGATCCTGACTAACTCTGAATGCTAGGAAACACCTTGTGACTTTCCTTCCCTCCACTGATTATGGTGACATTATTTACATGAATGCCCCTACAAGCACTCTGCAGATGTTGGACACTGTCTTATCACGGTGTACTAAGATTCATAACTGGCTGCAACTACCATACCCATCACTGCACCCTGTATTCACTGGTTAACCGGAAATTATTAACTTCACACAGACTCTCTCACTGGTACATTTTCATCTTTAAATCACTTCTTGATCCGCTGCCTTCATACATCTCCTCCTACATGTCACTGAATAAGTGTAGCTACAGTGTGCGCTCTCAGGACATGTTTACATGCAGTGTTATAATTATAATAATAATAAATTCCATTTATAATGCACTTTTCATTAATAAAAATCTCAAAGTGCTACAAAGTGTAATAAAGCAAAGATCAAAATAAAACAAGTGATAAAATCAAATAAAATCAATAATAATATCGACTAAGATCAAAGATAAAATCATGTGGATGCAGATTAGGCTTGCTTAAAAAATAAATAAAATAAAACAAGTGATAAAATCAAGTAAAATCAATAATGATATCAGCTAAGATCAAAGATAAAATCATGTGGAGGCAGAATAGGCTTGCTTAAAAAGAAAGGTCTTTATGCTGCTTTTAAAGTCAACCAGTGACTGTGGAGCTCTCAGGTCATCAGGGAGGGAGTTCCACAGGCGGGGGGCAGCCACACAGAATGCTCGGTCTCCCATGGTCCTCAATTTGGTCCGAGGAATATGAAGGAAATTACTGTTCTGTGATCGTAGAGACCGGGTGGATGAATATGGTGCAAGAATGTCCTTTAGATAGTCAGGTGAAGTGCCGTGCAAGCATTGATGGGTAATGAGAGCAGTTTTGTACTGAATTCTGTAGGTGACAGGAAGCCAATGGAGGTTATGGAGAATGGGTGTAATATGTTCAAATTTACGAACTCTCAACAGAATCCTTGCTGCACTGTTTTGAATGTATTGAAGTTTCTGAAGGTTTTTGCCAGGGATACCAATAAACAGGGAGTTGCAGTAGTCGAGCCTGGAGGAGACAAAGGCATGGACGAGTTTCTCAGCATCAGGAAAAGTCAGAGATGGGCGAAGTCTGGAGATGTTTCGAAGATGGAAGAAGCAGGTTTTAAACAGATGCTTAATGTGATTTTCAAATGTAAGATGAGAGTCCATTTTTATTCCAAGATTTGTAACAGAGGTGGAGAGGGGGATGTCTTGACCAGAGAAGGAGATTGTTGTTAAAGTTGATGTTTGTATCTGGTGAGGGGTGCCAATCAATATGGCCTCAGTCTTCGAGCAGTTTAATTGAAGAAAATTCTGATTCATCCATGCCTTTATTTCCTCCAGGCAGGCAGAGAGAACAGTGAGTGAAGACGGAGATAGGGATGATGATGATGTTCCAGTCCTGATGTAAAGCTGTGTGTCGTCGGCATAGCAGTGAAAAGAAATGTTGAACTGATTAATAATTTGACCTAAAGGCAGCATGTAGAGGGAAAACAGCAGGGGCCCCAGAACTGACCCCTGAGGGACACCACAGGAGACACCGACTGTCTGGGAAGTGGCATTGCCAAGGCTAACACATTCCAGCCTATTGGAGAGGAAAGATTTGAACCAGTCCAGGACAGTGTCACAGAGACCGACCTCCACATGAAGACGGTGGAGGAGGATACTATGGTCCACAGTGTCGAAGGCTGCAGTGAGGTCAAGGAGGACAAGGATGGAGGGAGAGCCAGTGTCAGCAGCCATGAGGACATCATTGGTAACTCTCAGCAATGCAGTCTCTGTACTGTGAGCTGCTCTGAATCCAGACTGGAACTTCTCATACAGAGAGTGTTGTTGTAGGTGGTCCTGCAGCTGAGCAGCAACTGCTTTCTCCAGCACTTTGGACAGAAATGGGAGGTGGGAAATTGGGCGGTAATTAGAAAAAATGTCGGGATCCAAATTAGATTTTTTCAGAAGAGGCCTAATGATGGCAGTTTTTAGAGGCAATGGAACATGACCAGATTGTAGAGTGTTCCCTCAGTGCAGACTGAACTAGGCAAAGGGGCCTTCTCCTACTCTGCCCCTGTGTCCTGGAATACCTTGTTCTGAAGCTCTTGACCTTGACTTCTCTAGGTGGTTTCAAACATCTGCTAAGTTCATGGCAAAAACCAATGCAGACATGTTCCTGTTTTTAGAGTCAGAGTCAGAGAGTCAGAACATCTTTATTGTCATTTGCACCACATGTGGTACATGTGGTGAAACGAGATTATGTACACAGGGTCCCAGTTACATCCAACAATAACATGTAAGAGAAGAACAGTAATAACATCTAAGATATGAACTAAGAAAAACATCAGCTAACAATACACTAAGCACTAATATCGTAGAAAAACACTATTCCAAACAGCAGCACGAACATGAGTCTGTATGAGCAGATGAACACAAATGAAAAACAGCAACATGAAACAGATCAGCAGCAACACGAAACAGATCAGCAGCAACATGATGTGATATTTTGCAGTGATTATTCTGGTAATTTTTTCATGAGTCTAACAGCCTCAGGGTAGAAGATGTTCCTCAGTCTAGTGGTTCTACACTTAATGCTCCTCAACCTCCGTCCTGAGGGGAGTGGGGCAAAGAGTGTGTGTGCTGGGTGAGTGGGGTCCTTCATGATGCAGGTGGCACTCTTCCTGCATCTGGAGGTGTAAATGTCTGTGATGGTGGGGAGACTGACTCCAACAGACTTCTGTGCAGCCTTCACCACTCTCTGCAAAGCTTTTCTTTCTTCAACTGTGCAGCCTCCATGCCACACGTTGATGCTGGAGCACAGGATGCTCTCCACTGCACACCTGTAGAAGGAGGTGAGGACTGAGCTTCTCAGACCAGCTCTTCTCAGCCATCTGAGGAAGTAGAGTCTCTGATGTTCTTTCTTGATCAGGCTGGTGGTGTTGTTGCCCCAGCTGAAGTTGTCATTCAGGTATACACCCAAGTATTTGTAGCTGGAGTGGAGACCACTTCCACCGCAGATCAACTTATGTTCGCGGGGGTGGGATCTGGGGTGGGGGGTAGTGTTGGTATTTTTGTTCCGTCTGAGGTCCACAATCATCTCAATCTTCTTCTTCGATTTGATAGGACTGTTGTTCTTCCTGCACCAGCTCTCCAGGTGTTCCACCTCCATTGTTTGTGATGCATCTCACAACTGTTGTATCATCTGCAAACTTTACAATATGACAGCCTGGATGAGTAGGTGTGTAGTCATACGTGAGCAGAGTGAACAGGAGGGGGCTCAACACACAGCTCTGAGGGGAGTCAGTGATGAAGTTTATGTTGGGCAGCACGGTGGCACAACTGGTAGAGCTGCTGCCTCTCAGCGAGCAGGTCCCCGGTTCAAATCCCGGTCCGGGGGCCTTTCTGGGTGGAGTTTGCATGTTCTCTCCGTGCATGTGTGGGTTTTCTCTGGGTGCTCCGGTTTCCTCCCACAGTCAAAAAACATGCATGTTAGGCTGATTGGTAACTCTAAATTGACCCTGGGTGTGAGTGAGACAGGCCCCTCTTGTAAATGAGTCCCCGTGGCTCAACGAGGCTAGCCTGTATAAATAAAGGTTGAATTGAATGAATGAATGAATGAATGTTGAAGGAGGGGAAATTGTGGATCCTCACTGACTGTGGTCTGTTTGTTAAGAAGTCTAGTACCCAGTTGCAAATGGAGGGAGTTAGTCCTAGTGTGAGTAGTTTGTCCATCAAGGTGTGGGGCTCATGGTGTTGAAGGCAGATGTGAAGTCCACAAAGAGCATCCGGATGTAGGAGTCCTTCTGCTCCAGGTGGGTGAGAGCAGAAGGGAAAATAATTGAAATGGAACCACATCCTCATGATGTGAACCACAGAGGAGATGGTAACTTCTGTTGATCGACTCTCGAAGTATGCGTACTGGTGAGGGCACATATTGTAGTGTAAAGCACTTTGAGTATCTTGATAAGGTAGGAAAGCACTATACAGTATACTGATAAGTCCATTTCAATTATTTTCCCAATTTACAAGTTTTATTTTACGATTGTCTACTGTTGTCATCATTCTTTGTTAAAGACCGTGTAAAGTGAATTTCAACATTTTCTTCAATAAACATTATAAATGTCATAATTGTAATCTTGTAAATGAGTAAAAAGTCTCAAAATTGTAGCTCAATTAATTTTGGAGTTATAGAGCAAACTGTGTATAAACATATTTCTATTTCAGGATTTTTTAGGCGTGTTTTAAATGTGACCGCGTTTCGTCACGCGGTCCTCATTAGTATAGCCCCACCCCCTGCAGCTCCAGCCGTATAAATTCGCCTCGGTGGAGCCGTTCACTCGCGAATCGCAGATAGCATCAGATAGCAATAGCATAGATATTTTGTTCATTGTTAGCTAGCTAATCAATTATGCCTCGTTCGTGCATCCTCCCTGGATGTCGCAATGGTCAGGGCACCCGTACAAATCATAACATGTTTTTAAACTGCGTGGTTTTATACCAAGTATCTGTAATGCTTGGATAGGTCAATGGATAAGGCGCTTGCCTTCCGTCCCAAACCCCACGGGTTCAAATCCCGCATGGTACAACTCTTTTTTTTTTGTTTTTGTTTTTATTCATTCCAGATTAAAAACACACAAAAAAACTATTTACAAAAACAGCGTAACTCTTGGAAAAAGTAGCTGCTGTTACAGACAGAACTCGGATAAAAACAGAGCAGGTTTACTGGATCTCTGCTGCCTGCCTCTCCAGTCTCCACACAGTCAGCTCAGGGCAGGGGCTGGACACGAGCGCAGCATGCGCTGAAACCGCGCCCACGCACTGACACGCCCCTAGCGTTCCAGGGCAAGGCAAAATCATGTTTTTTCATGATTTTTGAGACTTAATTTTATAAGGTAAACAATGTTTTTAATCAGTCAGATTTAAATGGGTGATTAATAACACATATTTATGCCATGTGACAAACTAAAAACACACATTTAATTTCACTTTACACGGTCTTTAAAAACAAGTCTCTCTTGTAAATGAGTCCTCGAGGCTCAGTGAGACTAACCTGTATGAATGAAGGTTGAATGAATGAATCTGGATGTTATGCACCATAACCAATGTTCCCTGAGGGAAGGGAACAAAGTGCAACACATAGATATGGGAATTACGCCACCGCGCGGTTCACCTGATTACAATCACGCCTTTTAAGGCAAGTGAGGCGTCTACGTTGCCAGAGGCCACGCCCCTCTGGAATAAAGATGGAGAACGGCTCACGCTCGCCCTCTGCAAGCACTTCACCTGAGCTTGTGCATTGGAGGGGCAAACGAGTGTTGCACTTTGTTCCCTTCCCTCGGGGAACATTGGTTATGGTGCATAACCTCCAGTTCCCCTTCTGTCAGGTCATTGCAGTGCAACACATACTGTAGATATGGGAACATACCATCACACCCTGGAAATGCATGCTTTGTGCAACATTAGATCCAAAAAGACAGGCGGTAGTACATTCAGCTCTCCTTTGAAGAGAGCACAGCCTGTGTGACATCATGAGTTGTGACATCCAAGCTGTAGTATTTTATAAACGTGTTAGGAGATGTTCAGTTAGCGGCAACACAGATCTCTGCTACTGGCACTCATTTAAATAAGGCCCAGGAAGTGGTTAACCCTCGAGTTGAGTGAGCATGCACACCGCTGGGCACTTGTTGACCTTTGCTGCTGTAAGCTCTAGAAATGGCCTCTGACACCCAGTGGGAGAGGCGCTGCTTTGACAGGGCTTTGCCTGCCACAGGAGCAGCAAAGCAAACAAACAGCTGATTTGCTTTTCGCCAGCCGCTCGTTCTCTCCATGTAAATGCTCAGAGCCTGCACGGGGCAGAGCGCATTTAAACGCCTCTGTT
>JBBPBX010022430.1:27898-41420 GCA_038048925.1 Garcialebias charrua
ATATGCCTTCCAAGCTCGCTGCTCACGCGAGAGCATGGACAGCTTGCCACCCATCGCAATGGGTGATGGGAGTTGTAGTTCAGGGGTACAAATTACAATTTTTCAGACATCCAGAACCCTTTTCCGGGGTAATTACGTCAACCATCTATGCAGCTCGCGCTCCTACGTTGAGAGAGGAAATAAGCTCGCTTCTGAGCAAAGCTGCAATCAGAGTCGTTCCTCCTCAGGACACAAGCAGGGGTCTTTACAGCAAATACTTTGTTGTCCCGAAGAGAGGGGGCGCTCTGAGACCCATTTTGGATCTGAGGCGTTTGAACAAACAACTCAGATCATACAGATTCAAAATGCTGACGTTGAGACAGGTGGTCCAGTCCGTGTGCCCGGGAGACTGGTTTTGCAGCGTTGATCTGAAAGATGCTTATCTGCATATCAGCATCCTGCCCAGTCACGGGAAGTTCCTGTGCTTTGCCTGCGAGGGCGTGGCATACGAATTTCAAGCCTTGCCTTTCGGCCTCAGCACAGCCCCCCGCGTGTTCACAAAAGGCCTGGAGGTGGCGCTGTCACCCATGAGAGCTTAGGGCATCAGAGTGTTGGACTACATCAACGACGTTTTAATTCTGGGCAGCTCCAGAGAACAGGTGAAATCACACACAGATTGTGTGATGTCTCACCTGAAATCTCTAGGTTTCATAATAAACTCAGCAAAAAGCCACTTGTCCCCGTCCCAGCAAAAAAATTTCCTTGGGCTGGAGTTGAACCCTGTCCTGTACAGAGCGCGGCTGTCAGAAAAGCAAGTCTCAGACCTGCAGCACTGCTTAGCCCTATTCAAACTGAACAGAACTGTGACTTTAAAGTGTTGCCAGCGTCTTTTGGGCCTCATGGCAGCCGGACTCGTCGCATTTCAACTCGGTTTGTTAAAGATGCGCGCTTTCTAGATTTGGGTGAGCACGCAGCAGCGAGGCCCAGCCACCCCGCTACAAAGGATGACAGTGGACTCAGCCTACCTGGAAGCCCTGCAGCCATGGAAGGACACCTCTATGATGAGCAGAGGCATCACGCTGGGCAGGGTGCTGTCACGTGTGTTGGTGACAACAGACGTGTCCAAGTCCGGTTGGGGCGGTCTTTGCTAAAACCAACATGCACGGGGGATGTGGTCCCAGCAGGAAGCTTAGCTCCACATAAACCAGCTGGAGCTGTTGGCTATGTTCCTGTCATTAAAACATTTCTACAGGAAAGGTCTAATGACATATCAACATGTTCTAATAAGATCGGACAACACCTGTGTGGTCGCCCATGTCAAAAGGGAAGGGAGTACTCACTCCCCACCCCTCCTGAGGTTGACCCTGGAGTTGTTGATATGGTGCAGCCCGCGTCACTTGTCACTCAGAGCGACGCACATGCTAGGAGAACTGAACTACGGGGCGGACGCCCTATCGAGAGGGGCACCCCTCCACTCAGAGTGGCGCCTGCACCCACGCATTGTGAACCAGATCTGGGCAAAATACGGGAGAGCTGACATCAATCTGTTTGCCACCAAGGAAAATGCGCACCTTGCTATGTTTCACTCCATACGGGGCTTGAATGCATCACTCGAGTCAGACGCGTTCGCCCACGAGTGGCCAGCGACAAGACTCTATTATGCCTTCCCCCCGTAGCGTTAATTCAGCCGACACTGGAGCGTCTGCATAGGGGGGGGCCTCTGTCTGATCCTGGTGGCACCCAGGTGGCCAAAGAAGGCCTGGTTTGCAGAACTGATCTAACTGTTAGCAGGAGCACCGTGGCAGCTGCCTGCTCACAGAGACCTATCACAGGCCCATGGGCAAATCTGGCACCCACGACAGAGCCTGTGGCTGTTGTGGGCCTGGCCGCTGAGAGGATCAAACTGATCAGCTCTGGTTTACCCAGTAATGTGGTTAAAAACAATTCAGAGTGCACGTGCTATGTCCACCCAGACACTTTACGCACGAAAATTGCATGTTTTTGAGATCTGGTGTGTGGAGAGGAATACTGTGCCATATTCCTACAATATAGCTCAGCTCCTCTCTTTTCTGCAGGACCTGTTGGACAAAGGCCACTCTTTTTCCACCATTAAGGTCTTTTGTCAGCTGTTTCAGCATGCCACGAGGGGTGGGACGGCAAGTCTCCTGGCTTCCATCCCCTCGTGATCCGGTTCATGAAGGGAGTTATGAAAGTGAGGCTTCCGAGCCGGGTCTTGACCCCACAGTGGGATTTAACTCTGGTCCTGGAGGCCCTCTGTGATCCTTCATTTGAGCCTCTGCAGAGCGCTAAAATTGATTTACTGTCTTATAAGACTGCTCTTCTTTTAGCTTTATGCTCTGCTAAACACGTTGGGGACCTGCATGCATTGTCGGTTCACCCACTATGCACTCAGTTCGCTCAGGACGGGTCAAAGGTCACTCTGCGACCAAACCCAGCTTATTCACCAAAAGTCCCAACTCTAAGTTACAGAAGTCTGGGCTTTGAACTGTCAGTCTTTCCTCCTCCTCCTGTTCTGTCCGTAGAACAGAGGCGTTTAAATGCGCTCTGCCCCGTGCAGGCTCTGAGCATTTACATGGAGAGAACGAGCGGCTGGCGAAAAGCAAATCAGCTGTTTGTTTGCTTTGCTGCTCCTGTGGCAGGCAAAGCCCTGTCAAAGCAGCGCCTCTCCCACTGGGTGTCAGAGGCCATTTCTAGAGCTTACAGCAGCAAAGGTCAACAAGTGCCCAGCGGTGTGCATGCTCACTCAACTCGAGGGTTAACCACTTCCTGGGCCTTATTTAAATGAGTGCCAGTAGCAGAGATCTGTGTTGCCGCTAACTGAACATCTCCTAACACGTTTATAAAATACTACAGCTTGGATGTCACAACTCATGATGTCACACAGGCTGTGCTCTCTTCAAAGGAGAGCTGAATGTACTACCGCCTGTCTTTTTGGATCTAATGTTGCACAAAGCATGCATTTCCAGGGTGTGATGGTATGTTCCCATATCTACAGTATGTGTTGCACTGCAATGACCTGACAGAAGGGGAACTGGAGGTTATGCACCATAACCAATGTTCCCCGAGGGAAGGGAACAAAGTGCAACACTCGTTTGCCCCTCCAATGCACAAGCTCAGGTGAAGTGCTTGCAGAGGGCGAGCGTGAGCCGTTCTCCATCTTTATTCCAGAGGGGCGTGGCCTCTGGCGACGTAGACGCCTCACTTGCCTTAAAAGGCGTGATTGTAATGCTTCAGGTGAACCGCGCGGTGGCGTAATTCCCATATCTATGTGTTGCACTTTGTTCCCTTCCCTCAGGGAACATTGGTTATGGTGCATAACATCCAGATTCATTCATTCAACCTTCATTCATACAGGTTAGTCTCACTGAGCCTCGAGGACTCATTTACAAGAGAGACTTGTTTTTAAAGACCGTGTAAAGTGAAATTAAATGTGTGTTTTTAGTTTGTCACATGGCATAAATATGTGTTATTAATCACCCATTTAAATCTGACTGATTAAAAACATTGTTTACCTTATAAAATTAAGTCTCAAAAATCATGAAAAAACATGATTTTGCCTTGCCCTGGAACGCTAGGGGCGTGTCAGTGCGTGGGCGCGGTTTCAGCGCATGCTGCGCTCGTGTCCAGCCCCTGCCCTGAGCTGACTGTGTGGAGACTGGAGAGGCAGGCAGCAGAGATCCAGTAAACCTGCTCTGTTTTTATCCGAGTTCTGTCTGTAACAGCAGCTACTTTTTCCAAGAGTTACGCTGTTTTTGTAAATAGTTTTTTTGTGTGTTTTTAATCTGGAATGAATAAAAAAAAAAAAAAAAAAAGAGTTGTACCATGCGGGATTTGAACCCGTGGGGTTTGGGACGGAAGGCAAGCGCCTTATCCATTGACCTATCCAAGCATTACAGATACTTGGTATAAAACCACGCAGTTTAAAAACATGTTATGATTTGTACGGGTGCCCTGACCATTGCGACATCCAGGGAGGATGCACGAACGAGGCATAATTGATTAGCTAGCTAACAATGAACAAAATATCTATGCTATTGCTATCTGATGCTATCTGCGATTCGCGAGTGAACGGCTCCACCGAGGCGAATTTATACGGCTGGAGCTGCAGGGGGTGGGGCTATACTAATGAGGACCGCGTGACGAAACGCGGTCACATTTAAAACACGCCTAAAAAATCCTGAAATAGAAATATGTTTATACACAGTTTGCTCTATAACTCCAAAATTAATTGAGCTACAATTTTGAGACTTTTTACTCATTTACAAGATTACAATTATGACATTTATAATGTTTATTGAAGAAAATGTTGAAATTCACTTTACACGGTCTTTAACAAAGAATGATGACAACAGTAGACAATCGTAAAATAAAACTTGTAAATTGGGAAAATAATTGAAATGGACTTATCAGTATACTGTATAGTGCTTTCCTACCTTATCAAGATACTCAAAGTGCTTTACACTACAATATGTGCCCTCACCAGTACGCATACTTCGAGAGTCGATCAACAGAAGTTACCATCTCCTCTGTGGTTCACATCATGAGGATGTGGTTCCATTTCAATTATTTTCCCTTCTGCTCTCACCCACCTGGAGCAGAAGGACTCCTACATCCGGATGCTCTTTGTGGACTTCACATCTGCCTTCAACACCATGAGCCCCACACCTTGATGGACAAACTACTCACACTAGGACTAACTCCCTCCATTTGCAACTGGGTACTAGACTTCTTAACAAACAGACCACAGTCAGTGAGGATCCACAATTTCCCCTCCTTCAACATTCATTCATTCATTCATTCAATTCAACCTTTATTTATACAGGCTAGCCTCGTTGAGCCACGGGGACTCATTTACAAGAGGGGCCTGTCTCACTCACACCCAGGGTCAATTTAGAGTTACCAATCAGCCTAACATGCATGTTTTTTGACTGTGGGAGGAAACCGGAGCACCCAGAGAAAACCCACGCATGCACGGAGAGAACATGCAAACTCCACCCAGAAAGGCCCCCGGACCGGGATTTGAACCGGGGACCTGCTCGCTGAGAGGCAGCAGCTCTACCAGTTGTGCCACCGTGCTGCCCAACATAAACTTCATCACTGACTCCCCTCAGAGCTGTGTGTTGAGCCCCCTCCTGTTCACTCTGCTCACGTATGACTACACACCTACTCATCCAGGCTGTCATATTGTAAAGTTTGCAGATGATACAACAGTTGTGAGATGCATCACAAACAATGGAGGTGGAACACCTGGAGAGCTGGTGCAGGAAGAACAACAGTCCTATCAAATCGAAGAAGAAGATTGAGATGATTGTGGACCTCAGACGGAACAAAAATACCAACACTACCCCCCACCCCAGATCCCACCCCCGCGAACATAAGTTGATCTGCGGTGGAAGTGGTCTCCACTCCAGCTACAAATACTTGGGTGTATACCTGAATGACAACTTCAGCTGGGGCAACAACACCACCAGCCTGATCAAGAAAGAACATCAGAGACTCTACTTCCTCAGATGGCTGAGAAGAGCTGGTCTGAGAAGCTCAGTCCTCACCTCCTTCTACAGGTGTGCAGTGGAGAGCATCCTGTGCTCCAGCATCAACGTGTGGCATGGAGGCTGCACAGTTGCAGAAAGAAAAGCTTTGCAGAGAGTGGTGAAGGCTGCACAGAAGTCTGTTGGAGTCAGTCTCCCCACCATCACAGACATCTACACCTCCAGATGCAGGAAGAGTGCCACCTGCATCATGAAGGACCCCACACACCCAGCACACACACTCTTTGCCCCACTCCCCTCAGGAAGGAGGTTGAGGCGCATTAAGTGTAGAACCACTAGACTGAGGAACATCTTCTACCCTGAGGCTGTTAGACTCATGAAAAAATTACCAGAATAATCACTGCAAAATATCACATCATGTTGCTGCTGATCTGTTTCGTGTTGCTGCTGATCTGTTTCATGTTGCTGTTTTTCATTTGTGTTCATCTGCTCATACAGACTCATGTTCGTGCTGCTGTTTGGAATAGTGTTTTTCTACGATATTAGTGCTTAGTGTATTGTTAGCTGATGTTTTTCTTAGTTCATATCTTAGATGTTATTACTGTTCTTCTCTTACATGTTATTGTTGGATGTAACTGGGACCCTGTGTACATAATCTCGTTTCACCACATGTACCACATGTGGTGCAAATGACAATAAAGATGTTCTGACTCTCTGACTCTGACTCTAAAAACAGGAACATGTCTGCATTGGTTTTTGCCATGAACTTAGCAGATGTTTGAAACCACCTAGAGAAGTCAAGGTCAAGAGCTTCAGAACAAGGTATTCCAGGACACGGGCAGAGTAGGAGAAGGCCCCTTTGCCTAGTTCAGTCTGCACTGAGGGAACACTCTACAATCTGGTCATGTTCCATTGCCTCTAAAAACTGCCATCATTAGGCCTCTTCTGAAAAAATCTAATTTGGATCCCGACATTTTTTCTAATTACCGCCCAATTTCCCACCTCCCATTTCTGTCCAAAGTGCTGGAGAAAGCAGTTGCTGCTCAGCTGCAGGACCACCTACAACAACACTCTCTGTATGAGAAGTTCCAGTCTGGATTCAGAGCAGCTCACAGTACAGAGACTGCATTGCTGAGAGTTACCAATGATGTCCTCATGGCTGCTGACACTGGTTCTCCCTCCATCCTTGTCCTCCTTGACCTCACTGCAGCCTTCGACACTGTGGACCATAATATCCTCCTGTAGTGGACATGACCTTGTCCACTTTTAAGACACCTGTGTACTTTTGAACTGTCCAGTGATGACCTTTACTGACCTCTCAGTAAAGCAGGACATTTAACACAATTATTCCATTAGTTATAATCTGAGGACATATAGTCACTAAAAGAGACTATTTCTATATCTTGATTTTATTCTAATGTAATCAAGAATAACTTTTCTCATTTTCATGATATGTGCTTTTATGCTGTGTTATTCTGAAATGTGTTAATTACTGTCTTCACTGCTGTGTTTAAAGGTGAAGCCTTCGGGTCACAGAGACCGGACGGTTTTGTTTAGAAACTCAGAGACAGTCTGATGAGCAGGGCTCCAGCGTTATCTGTCTTTTTTCCTAAACATTTCTCTCTGCTGCTGGCTTGTAACCTTGGGTTTGATAAAGCAAGTGAACTCCTCTCTGTGTTCCTGCTTTTAAGTTCTAACTGTGCGGAAACGCTTCAGTCTTTGAATGGACAAAGAGTTTGAATGGACGGAGACCTGAAAGCTCTCTGCCTTGCAGCTGGTCAAGCTTGGTCAAGAGCCAAAGACTAACTTGTCAGCTAGAACTGATGGACGTCTCCATCCAGTTCCCCGAGCAAAAGCTCCAAAGTTCTTAATGAACTTCCTTTGAGAAACATCTCGTCTTGAAGTCAGCCAGAAGCTGCCACATGTTTCTGACGGCTGACGCGGATCCGAGGAGACGTTGGAAGTAAACGACCAGTTCAGACGTACGAGGGCCGGAAGGACTCCGTGCACCTGGGAGGCTGGCAATATCTTTATCAGACGCATCGTCAAAAGGTAAAGAGCGGTTTACAAACGTACCTGGGATTTAGCCGAAGTCGGATGGAATGTGTCATCTCTGGTTACACTCGAGATAAATAACTTAATCTCTCCAACCTCTTATTCCTCCTACTCTTTCCCCTCTCTATCTAAGCTGGAAACTATATTTTTAAGCTAAAAGAGCCCACAGACTAAATATGTTAACATCCAATATTTATGTCTGTTGTGTTAAATTTAAGTGTGCTGACGTATTTGAATTGAAAGAAAGTGAAATCATGTCAATCAAGTGTAATGGTGTTAATTTAGTTGATTTATTTTAAATAAATGATAGTGTCTCTTTGACATATCAAACTAAGTTAACGTGTCCATTGTCACTTAATGGCTCTGTTTATTTATCCATCATAAAGATCACAGAAATATTGGGTAAACTGAAAAAGAAGAGAATCCGTGAATTTACTATTCAATCTGAATAAGTAAATTAATTAAGGTAAAAAGGAGGTCAGTATTAAACTGACCCCCCCTTTAACCCCTTTACATCTGGTGGCCTCGTATCGGCTTCTAAAAGTTTATTGATAAATCTGTGGTCTCAGTCATGAACTGTAACGTCATGTTTGCATAAAAGGATCCAAGTTTTAAACTCTGAGGATAATGATTTTGGCTGGAAGTGTTCAAAGCAGGCAGATTCTGCATGTTTTTATCATTTGAAGCTGTGAGATTATTATTGTTTCAACTTTGTTTGACCGCCGAGTCAGAAGCCTGAAAGCTAATTTAACATCTACAAGATTGCTGTTGTGGTGTTTTACATTTTAAAGAAGGTCGAAGCAGCATATACTGTTAGAACGTGTCGGTTAGTGGTTCGTGAAACCCGAGTTCTGCTCCTTTAAAGTGGACGGAACCGACCTGAACGCGGCTCCGAGGGAGTCCGTGTCGTGTTACAGTTGAGGTGCTGTGTTACTGAGCGTAACTAAGTTTGCCTGTCTAGATGTGCGCGCCGCATGTTTCAGAATTTTGGGAAGTTAAATTGTAGCGTTTGAGTTGTTTTAAGAGTCTATAAAGTTGTGGTCTGCTGTGCAAGCTAACGTTAAGAAGACGTGTCTCATGTCCGTTTATGAGCTGTGATTGGATGATACGAGTGCTGTGTGCTGTGAATCACTCTTGTAGCGAACGCTGATTCGCTGTTGTGTGCTGTCAATCACTCTTGTGGCGAACGCTGATTCGCTGTTGTGAGCTGTCAATCACGTCGCACGCCGTTGCGACCAGCCCACTTTGTCGTCATTTCCGGTACTACATTGGTCGAAGGTAAGAAAAACTACATTCGCCATTTATGCTTGGAGAATGAACTACATATGCTGTGATTGATTTGTTGACGTCACGTATTTTGTAGCGAGCTCCGCCTCGCTCACGTACGAAGCTGGTGACGCGCTACGCACGCTGCGTTGGCCCGCCCATTCTTGTCGTCATTTCCTGATGCACATTGAGTGACAATCAGACGCAGTTCACACACACACGGTGAAAAGAGATTTCACAGAGCGTTTAAAAAACTCATTTTAAAGCCATCAACACTGTCTAGCAACATAAACTTGTCTCTGACAAGAAAGCGGTTCGAGCAATTATCACGTTCTTACTGAAAACTAACCCTAATAGGTTGTTTTCTTTCCATGTACTGATTTAAACTCAGTCGCTTCGTGATAACATACGCGACGCTGCCCCCTGCTGGACGTTAATAGATGAGTTTTCTCTCAACACATCATAAAGTCAGCATTTTTTATGGTGAAAATTACCAGCTTTAAAATTGTTCTGTACACAAACAAAAACTCCTGTTTATTTTAAATAAAGAATTTTTGAAAACAGAGGTACAGACGAACAATTGATGCTCATTTTAAATACTGAAGAGATTTAAAATAACACTCAAAAAAGCATCTTTTATTTAATTTTCAGATTAAATAAAAAAGAAAAGTTGATGGAGAGCAGAGCATTTCCACATTCAAAATTTTAAACAGCATTGGCATACACTGTACACTTTTGGTTAAAAATAGCATTTTTAACGTTTTTCTGTGTACGTTTACATCAGTGAGGTTAATTTGATAACGAATTTCTTTTTCGAATAACACCTGCATGTACCAGCTTGTTGATTTTTACAGACTCAAAACAAATATGGATAAACAATCAGATGAAGTTGTTCCATCCTCATCCTTGGAGGATGCTGATGGTGAGCAAACTCCAGCGCCGGTTGAGGAGAAAATCCCAGCGCAGGAGGATTCAGAGTCTGAGTCAGAGGACACAGATTGTGTTGATAATGCCTTAAAACTGCTAATGAAAACACTCGTGAAGTATGGTGAGGAGGTAGCAGCAATGGACACCCCGACTCTGGACACAGAGTTAGAAAGTCTAGCAACAGGCATAATCAAAAAAGGTGGAAAAAAGCTCAGCGCCGACCGTACTGTCAAATTGGCCTTTCTGTTGAAGACCAGACTGGACCATGAACTGTATAAGAGTGGGGACCTTGAGGATGAACTGGCTGATGAAAAAAATAAACTGGCTGATGAGAAAACTAAACACGAAGGTACCACTTCAGAGTTTGTGTCATACAAGAAAACGACAAATACAGAGATTGAACGTTTAAACAATGAAATACTGTTGCAAACACATTCATATGAAGAAAACATTCGGTCCAGAGGACAAAAATATGACGATTCTATCAGAGAGAATGAAATATTACAGCAACAGGTACAATCGATGTCTAAAGATCTACAAGAGAACAAGGAAAAAAGAGAAGAAGCCCACACCCGGTGCACAATGTTGAAAATAGAGTATGATAAATTAAAAGAACAACTAAAAGAGAGCACTCAATTCGAGGAAAATAGAAAACTCAGTGAACAGTGCACAGCGCTACAAACTGCAGTTGATTGTTTACGCAGAGAATTGACTGAAAGTAAGGTGGAACTGACCTTAACTAAAGAAAACCTCTTTAAAGAAAGGGAGAGGTGGGTGGATGTTGTGGCAAAGCATTCTCAAGGCATCACACCACCACCCCCACCACCTCCACGCGGTGATGCAGAACAGCTCACCGTACCTGTTAAGACCCGCCAGTCGGAGCAGGGACTTGCGTCCTCAACATCAACACCTGCACATGGATCACAGGTAAATGGGAATAGCAATGATGCTAAACTTTCTATTCCAATACCTGAACTCCAGAAGCTTTCTAGATACATTCAACGCTTTGAGCCAGGGCCGTTGGGTTCAATCTATACAAAGAACTACCTAGACTCTCTTGATTTCCAGCTGGGTAATTTTCCAAATGCTACTGCTGAGGATAAAATTGCGCTGATCAGGCTCACCGCAGACTGGCCTGTATATAACTTCATTGTTCGCCAACCGGACGCCATAAAAACAGATTACAAACTGTTGCGTGATACTCTTATACGAGAGTTCACTCCAAACATGGGGCCTGGTGGCTACCCTGATGCCGAGAAGGTCGTGCAAGGTAAGAAGGAGCATCCACAGGCATATTACCAGAGAATGTTCCAGGCTTTCTTTGGTAATCGCAATGAACCGGGCATGGAGGACGACGTAGGTTTTAAATACCTTTTCGGTAAAAACCTCCACCCTGATATAAAAGAGTCAGTTCAAGTGATGGCTAATTTCAGAGACAAGACCATCAAGGAAATGAAACAATGCGCCGTAAATGTTTTCGAGGCCCGCATGGAATGCAGAACACCCGTAGAGGTGTTCACGAGTGCGAGAGCCGACTCCCAATCGCTGGAACTGGAAGGGACGCGAGCACCAGCTCCCTATCCACCGACAGGCGAAAAGAAACAGACCTTTCACCCTGACAAACCACAAAGTGGGGGTGTCCGCTTGAGGAAAAACCCAAGGTGGCTCAAGCAAAACACGGAGGGTGAACAAAAGGATCAAAAGGGGGGTGCGCGTCCAACGAGTAAAGATTATGGGTACAAGGGTAACCCATATAACCAAGGGTGGTCCCAGCAGGAACCCCCGAACCAAGGGTGGTCCCAGAGGGGACACCCGAAGCCAGTCTGGGCCCGGAAGGGGCCCCCACGCCGTGGACCTGCTCCCCCTACCCCTCAAACTGAACAGTCCGAGACAGACAAAAAATCGCAGAAGTCCCGGAGGAAAGGCCGTAGCCCTCTGTCCCCAGAAGTCAAGGAGGAAATACGTCAGATGTTCGACACGTGGGAAAATACTAAAAATGAGAACAAACCCGGTGTGATGTGTAGCACTATCATTGATAGTAACTCTGAACATTCTAACAACAACAATGCCACAGTTGCTGGCAGTCACCAAGACATTGGTGGCCAGGATGCTGACAATCAGGGTAATGACAGTCGAATCGTTGACAGTCCAGAATGTGACAGTCAACAGAACGTTGACTGTAACCATGACTTCATTGCTACGGAGCCTGAGCACCCCTCGTCAGAAAAAGGGGGGGAAAGCTCACTCACCGTTGAAAGTGGCTCGCCACGAACTGAACAGTCAGACCCATGTGTGTCTGCACTAACAGTACTGATAAATGAAGGTCACACAGTCAGGGGTAGGCGTGATAAACGTCGGAGACAACCTGGTGAGTTCCTGTGTGACATTATCAGAAAGGGGCCCGCTAAGAAGGCTTACCTGTCCATCACGTTGGAAGGGATCCTCAGAAAAGAGGCCCTCTTGGATGGTGGGGCAGACATATCCGTTATGTCACCCACACTGTTAGAAGAGCTGCGGCTGGCCGCTAGCGGTGTTGACAGGGAAATACCCCTCAGAGAATGTGCTATAGTTTTGCAGGGTCTCTCGGAGACGAGTACAACCCTAACAGCTATAGCAATGGTTCACATGCAGATTGGTGAGACGACACTATACCACCCGGTATACGTGTCCACCGTTGACTCATGCCCATTTTTGGTTGGCCAAGACTTTATAAACCGCTTCGACGCGGTTATAGATTATGGCGATCAGACAATGTGGACCAGAGTGAGTCAACCACTGCCGATCGATATGCCTACACAGAGTAACACTGACCGTCTAACGGCAGGTACCGCGGAAGGCAAAAGGGAATGCTCAGACGAGAGCACAATCCCTGTGGGTGAACCTCCAACTACAGGTGAGGCAGTAGAGGTCCAACAAGAGAGCCCCCTCTGCGAGCTGAAACAGTTGGCACTCACCGAACACTACCTACCACAGGTAGTCAAAGGTGTTGAGATTCAAGGATCCCACACCGATGATGCTGTTCTGTCCCCTTGGACGGAGAAATCAGCGATCAGCCAAGCTTTCTTTGGAACCTTGGTTAAGAAACAGTTGGGTCTCGGAATGAACAAAAAGGCTTTCCGCTTCCCGTTAGACCCCAACGATAAACAGGTAATGACTGCTAAAGGGATCATTGACCTTAAACTAATCTGGAACCAACGAGAACTGGATCACCCGTTCCTCGTGGTCCCGAACTTACCACATGCAACCTACATAGGCTCCGACATTTTGGTAAGATTAGGTGTCCGAGTGGACGTCAACAACAATGCACTGTGGTCACTAGATACAGCCACGAAGGACTCTCCTGTGTTAACCACAGAGAACCTTAAGGCTGGACAGACCATTCCAGAGGTCTGCCAGGTTGCTAACAGCCATAACACTGTGGTGCCACCTCAGGTTATGAACAAGCCGGTGATGATTCACATCATGAAAGGACAGGCTATTAGAACAAAACAGGCATGCTTTCAACCATCTCCTATGTTTTTCAACTTAGGACTGTCCATGGAGGCCACATGCCAAGTGACCCTCGACGGCAGAACCACGACTGTCGCTGTGTGTAACACGAGCACAGAAGAGGTACTGATCCCAAAGCGCTCACAGCTAGGATGGTTGATCTCTACTGATTTTCATGATTTTGAACTAAGCATTCCATTTCTGGGAGGACTCCCAGAAAACTTGATCCCAAGTCATCATTCGGGGCGAGTCTTGTTCACAAAACCAACACAGGCCATAGCTCTTTTCTCCCCCAC
>JBBPBX010022431.1:0-39704 GCA_038048925.1 Garcialebias charrua
AATAAATAACTTTTTCACAATATTCTAATTTTATGCCCAGCACCTATTTGCATCTCCCCCCCAAAAAAAGTGTTCCTCAGTTCTGTGTGAGCCCGTATCCTCCACTTCTATGTGGCACGTTTTAAATGTCCTGTGTGACCCTATGTCCTCCACCTCTTTGTGGTGCATTAAATGTCCAGTGTCCACTTCTTTGTGGTGCATTAAATGTCCAGTGTCCACTTCTTCGTGGTGCATTAAATGTACAGTGTGAAAGCCCCACCTCCACTTCTTTGTGGCACATTTTTTCATTCAACCTTTATTTATACAGGCTAACCTCGTTGAGCCACAGGGACTCATTTACAAGAGAGACCTGTCTCACTCACACCCAAGGTCATAGAGTCACCATCAGTCTAACATGCATGTTTTTGGACTGTTGGAGGAAACTGGAGCCCCCGGAGAAAACCCACGCATGCACGGAGAGAACATGCAAACTTCACCCAGAAAGGCCCCCGGACCGGGATTTGAACCGGGGACCTGCTCGCTGAGAGGCAGCAGCTCTACCAGTTGTGCCAGTTGTGTTAATTGTCCAGTGTGAGCCCATGTCCTCCTTTGCATGTTTTAAATGCTCTGCAGCATGAGTCCTTATAAAATCCTTTGTTGCTGCAGAATCTCCATTCATGATTCCATCTGCATTTGCAAAAAAACAAACAAAAACAAAAAGTAATTAGCAATATGCAAGGGCAACCTGGAAAATGCACAGTGTCTTGCTGGGATCTCCCTGATTAATAAATAAATAAATAAAAACATCCATCCCAGCAAATGTTGATAGGTGGCTTTGAGTTTTTGCCAATCACTTAGAACACTACAGGTAGTCCCCGATTTACGAGCGAGATCCGTTACAACGAGGCGCTCGTAAACCGGAAATCTCGTAATTTGGAACGGTTGCCATGTCTCTCGTAAGTCCGGAATTTCGCTCGTAAATTGGAACGGTTTCGCTAGCGCGACTACAAACACTCGTTTT
The DNA here is from genome assembly GCA_038048925.1 of Garcialebias charrua. Taxonomy (NCBI): domain Eukaryota; kingdom Metazoa; phylum Chordata; class Actinopteri; order Cyprinodontiformes; family Rivulidae; genus Garcialebias; species Garcialebias charrua. The sequence goes on from JBBPBX010022431.1 coordinate 1,001, forward strand.
TCATCAAAAAACTGCTTATGAGTGCATAAAAATGATCGGAAACGTGTGTCCATATGTTTAGCTAACTAACTGTGGTGAAAAAACACATGAAAACTCAGTATTTTTTGCGTTTTTTCCAAAAATTCGCCAGCTCGTAAGTCTGGAACCTCGTAGATCAGAGCGCTTGTAATTCGGGGACTACCTGTAGTTAACACACTAACACACATTTTTATTTATTAACCTTTATTTAAGCAGGCAAATCCCATAGAGATCACAGATCTTTTTTTCAAGGGAGGCCTGGACCTGAAGGCAGAACATGCATGTTTTGGATCTGTTGCAGGAAACCGGAGTACTCGGATAAAACCCACGCAAGCACGAGAAGAACATGCAAACTCCACAGAAACACTCCAGGTCCAACCGGGGATTGAACCCAGGACCTTCTTGATGTGAGACAATAGTGCTAACCACTGAGACATCGTGCTGCCAAATTTGAGCACATCAGTTAAAAAATTGCTGCAAAACGCACTCGAGTTGCCAAACATTTTCATATCTATGAGGTGCCATTAGCAAAGTTACAAAAATCAACAGCAATATTTTAGTTTAGAGAAAACATTTTTTTCCAGTCATATTTTAACCATGTTATTAATACACGTCGTTCTAAATTAAATATTTAATTTGATAGCTAAATATTTAGTTTACAAAACTAAATACTGAACTTGCAAGTAAAATATTTAGTTCAGATGGTTAGTGGGTGGGTGAGCGTGTGTTGATACATACCTATCAAGAAATTTGTAGACAAAGTCCTTGGTGTGCTTTCCTCCAATTCTGGAAATTTGCAGAACCTGTTGAAATAAATCCATGATATAGTTCACTGACACTTCCAAGTGTTTGGTTGTACGGTACTGCGTTATGCTCGGCTTTCCTCCAGACTTGTAAAACCTACCAGGGTAGCAAATTTGGAGTCACGAGGTGCTCCTCTCTCACAAAATCCTCCATGGTCTCTATCCTTTTTGGCACAGCTGAAGAGGTGGGATGTATACGGTGTAGGCGATCGCCGAGGTCAAAGAAGTTGAATACGCTGAAACACTGGGGGGAAAAATAAAACAAAAACACACATTTCTTGATTACAATGTTATCTCTCCAACAGCAAGGTGGCTGGTTGATCATTTTTTTCCAGTCATATTTTAACCATGTTATTAATACACGTCGTTCTAAATTAAATATTTAATTTGATAGCTAAATATTTAGTTTACAAAACTAAATACTGAACTTGCAAGTAAAATATTTAGTTCAGATGGTTAGTGGGTGGGTGAGCGTGTGTTGATACATACCTATCAAGAAATTTGTAGACAAAGTCCTTGGTGTGCTTTCCTCCAATTCTGGAAAAAAAGCAGAACCTGTTGGAATAAATCCATGATATAGTTCACTGACACTTCCAAGTGTTTGGTTGTACGGTACTGCGTTATGCTCGGCTTTCCTCCAGACTTGTAAAACCTACCAGGGTAGCAAATTTGGAGTCACGAGGTGCTCCTCTCTCACAAAATCCTCCATGGTCTCTATCCTTTTTGGCACAGGGTGGGAGAGGGATGTAGGGCTAGGCGATCGCCGAGGTCAATGAAGAAGTTGAATACGCTGAAACACTGGGGGGAAAAATAAAACAAAAACACACATGTCTTGATTACAATCTCTCCAACAGCAAGGTGGCTGTGGTTGATCATTTTTTTCCAAGTGTCTCACTGCTAACTGTTCAATACTTACCATCCTGAGGCAATGGGAATGCCCATCTTCCAATTTCTGATCTGGAAGTGGCATCGGTTTTCCATGAAAAAAATAATAAAATAAATTTTATTTTGCAAGGCCTGATAAAATAAACAATGGTTTAAAGTGTAATGTATACCGGTACTCACTGGGCGTTGACAGGTCCTTGGGTTGAGGCGCTGCACTTGCTGAGGACAAAAACAAAAGATTATTCAGCGATGCAAAATAATTAAGATGAAGCAAAAAGGTGCATTAGCTGTGAAATGTCCTCTAGGACCAACGCTCCACAAATTTATATTATATATATATATATATATATATATATATATATATATATATATATATATATATATATATATATATATATATATAAAGAAAAAAACACAGTTGTTTATAAACACAACTGGAGCGACATGTTCACAGAGATATTAGTCAGAATGTAGTTTACAGTACAGTACTTATCTCATTTTGCCTAGTCAAAGTAAAATTAGATAGAAGGAGACATTTTAAAGCTTTTTTTTAATTTCATATTTACTCATTCATTTGCAACTGAAAAGCTTTGGTCTGAATTCAGGTCATCTGGACAGTTTTTTTCCTTCTATTTTTTAATGCTGAAACGTTTCACCTTCCAGCTGACCCCCGCCCAGTGCACACACACAAAAGGAAGAAAAAAAAGACACGGCGATGGCGTTGTAACACGCGGAGGAAGTAAGCACTGTAGCGAATACAGTTTTCCAACAGTCTAAAATTCACAAAAATGCTGCCCAAAGCTGTACAGCAACGCTGGCCGCTCAGCACATGCGTGTTAATGGAGACGCGTGCAGGCCTCGATAGTCTCAAAGCAAAACAAAGAAACAAACAAAACTCGTAGCATACGGCTTACTTGGATAGAATAACTTATTTTCTAAACTGTACTGTTCGATTTTCCTTTACATCGTCTGCCGCAGTCGTAGACACAAGTTAGCTTACCTTAGCACAAGTAGCTTAGCTGTTAGCTACATGTACGTCGTGACCACAGAATTCAAGAGAACAAAGCTATAAAACAGAACTAATTACCTTCAACTTCTGAATGGATTGCAGCAAGTTTAGGGCAGGAGTTCCGTGACAAATGAACTGAACACAGTTTAGCTCCGTGATCACCGCAGCACAGACAGTAAACAACAACGGTTGAGATTCAAGCCAGCGCGGTTCAACAAGAGAGGTGTTGACTGGTTGGAATGATCACGTGATACCTCCGCCAATCCAATCATAACGCTCGAGTTCCGAAGTTCTTCTTCTTGTTTTTTAATGGAAGAAAGCAAAAAACACAAGTACTGCCACCTACTGAAATGAATGTGTGACCGCGACGTCGTGGAATAAATGAGGTTTCTTGTAAATGAGTCGATCGAATGAGATATAACCTGCCTAAAGTTTGAATGAATAACAACAAACAACAACAAACAACAACAATAATTATATTCTTCAAATAAATAATATACATTTGTAAAAAAGAAAAAAGAATTGAGGAAATGCATTAAAATTCATTCATTCATTCATTCATTCAACCTTTATTTATACAAGCTAGCCTCGTTGAGTCACGGGGACTCATTTACAAGAGGGACCTGTCTCACTCACACCAAACAACCATCCACTCTCACACTCACACCTAGGGTCAATTTAGAGTCACCAATCAGCCTAACAAGCATGTTTTTTGGTCTGTGGGAGGAAACCGGAGTACCCGGAGGAAACCCACGCATGCACGGGGAGAACATGCAAACTCCACCCAGAAAGGCCCCGGAACGGGTTTTGAACCGGCAACCTTCTCGCTGAGAGGCAGCAGCTCTACCAGTTGTGCCACCGTGCTGCCCAAAATGTTATTAAAAAACAACAATCTTAATAAATCAATTGTCTAACTGCAAATTTATAGTCCTAAAAGTTTTAACTCTGTGAACCAGGTCCAGATAATGTCCAAAACTGACGTTCATACGACGTACAAATGCGGTCATGGTTAGACGTCCTAATTAGACCTTGTTTGCACGTCGGGGCGACGTCTAGAATTGGACTCTCAAACGACGGACAAGTCTAATTTGTAAAAAAAGAAAAAAAATTGAGGAAATGCATTAAAATGTTATTAAAAAACAACATTCTTATTAAATCAATTGTCTAACTGCACTTTTATAGTCCTAAAAGTTTAACTCTGTGAACATGGTCCAGATCACCTCCAAAACTGACGTTCATACGACGTACAAATGCAGTCATATTTAGACGTCAAAAAAAGACCTTGTTTGCACGTCGGGGCGACGTCTAGAATTGGTCTTCGACCAACGGGCTCTATATAGACGTCACCTCGACGTCCCCTGGACGTCTACTGTTTAGTGGGAACTCTACCTCCACCCTTCCTTGTCTCTCGACACGCCCATTTTCAGGGAGATTTTGGAAGGAGGAGTTACCGTCTCAACCTGGGTTTAGTCTCCCTTTAAGAAACCCCTACTTTTAAGGTGTGAGGTGTGATTTGTCAATTTACATAGTTTGGTGTGTATCTTATCTCAGCCTTTAAAACCTTACTCCTACACTCTGCTCTTTGAATTGAGAAAGCTCCTCCGATGAGAAGCGAAACGTCTTCTGTTGCCACGATTCAGTGTCGGTGAAGCGAGCAAAACCCGGAGTGCAGGCAGACAGGACTCAGAAGTGCAGAGAATAAAATAATGAACACTTTAATGATAAAACAAAAGGCTGAAGGTGCAGCTACTTACAAAATGATAGGGAAACGATTCATGGCTCCACCAGACATCAGGGAAAAACAAACTATGACCCGACAAAGACAAGACACCAAGGGGCTGAATATATACTAACACTGACAAGGAGAAATGAAGACACCTGCGGTGAATAAAATTACACACAGGTGAGACAGTGTAGGCTATTGGTGACTCTAAATTGACCCTAGGTGTGAGTGTGAGAGTGGATGGTTGTTTGGTGTGAGTGAGACAGGTCCCTCTTGTAAATGAGTCCCCGTGACTCAACGAGGCTAGCCTGTATAAATAAAGGTTGAATGAATGAATGAATGAATGTAGGGTGACAGGAGGAGGAATGCTGAGCAGGGACTGGTAAACATGAGGGAGAGACAACATGAAGGACCAGACCCAGAAACCCTACATCTGTTACAAATAAAATCCAGTTGTTTCTGTATTGAACATCTTTTTTTGATTTGATCATGACTGAGAATCTTCACCAGCTTATGATGAAAAACCCAAAGCATGAAAATCTTAGAGTGTTGGACTCATTTTCCTGATGGCATCTGAATGATACACACTCTTTGTTGAACTTATCCAGGAAGTGTGCTTGGTTCTGAGATTTTTAGAGGTTTTGAACGGTTACTTAGTTTGATTTTTGAACAGCATCCCCAAATAGCCAACTAGTCCAAAAAATACTAGCTCTTGTACCAATTGCAAAATGTTAAATAGAGGAAGAGCAGCCATAATGCTGGATACCTTATGGTAAACTTTGGGGTCACGGCTGCTTGACTCTAAGAGCTGTGAGGTGAAATAGGGGTGCATCCTGCAAATTAAAGGTTGTTAGTGCCTGGTCGAATCTTTCTCAAACCCAGCCTAAGAGGACCTGACCGTAGTATTGTTTGGGTAATACTCAGAAGTCTAGGGGGGTCCAATTACCGGTTAGACGAGGGCTGGAGGGGTGTTAAACCCTGAAACAAACAAACAAACAAAAAATATATATACATACATATACAGTGACAGCTGGTATCAGTGGGCTAGGAGGGCTAAGCCCTCCCTCCTGGCATTTACAATAAATATTTTAAAATAAACAACTTCAAAATAACAACTTCAAAATTAGTACATTTTAGAAACAATGTCACATTTTGTTAAATTTACAACAAAACTGGTGTCAAACCACCTGGGAAAAATCCCAGGGTCGTTCCAAAGGGCTAAATTCTGACAGCCCCGTCTTGTCACTGTTCCTTCATGGTTCAGAATGATTGACAGACATCTTGCCACGCCCCTTCGTATTGCGGCTCATTGGGGCTAATTCTGTTCAGCCCAGGGTCAGCCCACAGCCACAGGATTCAACCAACACGGAAATGTCAGCTATTCACCCGCTTTGATTGGATAGTCAACGTGTGACGTCACACCCGCGGCGCGGAAGTTGATAGTCGGTTCGGGCTGGCCAGAGTATAGATATTATATAAACACTAGATACCTCATGGTGGGCAGAATCGCATCGCGCAGCGCCGCCATATTGGATGGGGGTTTCCACATAAGAGCCAACAGGAGTAAACACAGGGCGAGTTACTATGCCCGTATTTTGTGCAGTTTATGGTTGCAATAACCAGCGCAGTGTTGAAAGTAGATCACATGGGATTACCTTTCACAAGTAAGATTGAACAATAGTTTTGGTTATTTGATCATTTATATTTTGTCATCATTGCTGGATCTGAAGAGGAAGAACCTTCTAAATGAGGAGCTGAAAGAAAGGCTAATAGGTAAATTCAGGTAAATACATTAATACTACAACTTAGAATTTTTGTTATGTTACATTTAAACTCTTTGTCAGACTTTAGGTATTTATTTCTAGGAAGCTTACTATGTAGTTTGATTTACAGATCAGAGCCTACAGTTACCTGAGGGATTCTCTGCATTTTCCCCTCCCTCATCCACATACACTGCAAAGGTGTAGTATATTTTTATTACATATTTTAAACATATTGAGTAAAATACTTCAACCCCTAGGTATGATGTACAACAAACAGATGTAATAACTTAGAGCTTGCTATTTTCACTATTTTTGAAAGTTTTGATATCAAGAAGTCTTAAAGAAAGAAAGAAAGATAGAAAAGAAAGAAAGAAAGATAGAAAGAAAGAAAGAAAGATAGAAAGAAAGAGAATCAATCTATCTATCAATCCATGGGTTAAAGCACATAAACCTTTATTTATTTGTTGTTCAGGTGGTTGCAGTCTGTGGATGCCAAACCTGGGCTCAACACAATGATCTTGGACATGTTGCAGAGATGTGAAGAGGACCCTGTTAAATATGGCTCTGTGGTCCTCATGTTGGATGCCATGAAACATGAAGAAACATGTCCAGTATAATCCATGTACCCAGAAAATGTCTGGATATGTGGATATGGGTGATGGCACGGATGAGACTGATGTAGCCACGGAGGTGCTTGTTTTTATGGTGGTTGGTCTACAGGGTCATTGGAAAGCTCCAGTCGCCTATTACCTCACAAAGTCTCTATCACCAGACACACAAAAGGTCCTGGTTGTCCATGCTCTGGAGCTTCCTAGCCCCAATTGCAGGGAGGGTAGTGAAAGGACCTGGAGGGTTTAGATTACTTTTTCAGGTCTTATAAAAAAAGGTTCGTTCACAACTGTTTACATGCACAGCACTCAAAAATAATAAAAAAATAGTTGCTGTAGCATTGTACACAAGACTCTGTATTGTATGCTGTGTTTGAGTGAGAGTAAAATAAATTCAAATGAACAATCAAACTAGTTTTTTTTAATTTAAAAATGTATACATTTATTAATATCCCATGCCATATAAAGCATTACTACTGCTTTACATTTATTACTACTGTTTACATTTACACTACTTTTATCTACACTACTGCAGATACATATACAGCATTCTCTGACTAGCCTTATCTAAGGATGCCAAATGTGCCTTATGTGCCTCACTGCATATGCCACTTTGCCTCTATACCAACATCAACTACCTCATACATATACTGTTGTAGCGTGTGAAGAAGGAGAAACAAACTGATCTGCAAGCAGTTGCCTTTAATCCTTCGAGCGTCAAAACCAGTTACAGAATGAATGAATGAACACACGAACACTTCTTCTTCATCACCTGGTAAAACCTGGGGAGCACCTCGCTGGCTCCTCCTACTGGGTGAGAGAGAGATGAGGCCACATGCCTCACCAACACACCACACAGCCCCCCCCCGAACACCCAGAAGGGCAAATACAAAACATATCAGTCTCTCACAGGGGCCCTAATCAACCTGCCGAACCGACTGCGTCGACTCGGGGGCGGAGAAACGGCTGGCACCCGTGCAGGAACAACATTTTGTGCCACAGGGGGAGGAACACAGTTGGGGGGAGAAAACGGAAGATGGGGTCGAGCAGGAGGGCGGCCGCGTCTAGGAACCTGAGCCGGCAACACCTCATCATCAGCCAACACATAGGCTGGCTTCAAGCGGTCCACTGTAACCAGCTCTCTACGCCCACCCATGTCTAAAACAAAACTTTTCGCGCCTCTTTCGAGCACCCGAAACGGTTTCACGGAAGAAGAAGAAGAAGACACCCGAAACGGCCCGTCATACGGAGGCTGGAGGGGCGAACGGTGGGCGTCACGTCGCACAAAAACAAAACGGGCAGACTGGAGTGCAGTGGGCACAAACGCCTGCGGGAAACAATGGTGCACAGGACCCGGAACCAAAAGACCACTCTGCGAATAGGGGTCCACCGCTTCGGGGAACCGTGGAGCGGCAGCGTCTAACAAAAACTCCCCTGGGATTCGTACAGGCTGACCAAAAACCAACTCGGCTGATGAAGCGTTGAGGTCCTCCTTAGGAGCTGATCGCAACCCAAGCAGCACCCACGGCAAACGCTCCACCCAGCCAACGTCTGTTAGCGCAGCACGTAACGCCGCCTTAAGAGACCGATGGAAACGTTCAACCAACCCGTTAGCCTGAGGGTGGTAGGCGGTAGTGCGATGCACCTGCACCCCCAAGGAGCGCGCCATCTCGGACCAGAGCCCTGAAATAAACTGGGGACCTCTGTCTGAAGTGATGTCCGAGGGCACACCAAAACGGGCAACCCAAGTGGAGAGGAACGCACCAGCCACGTCGGAGGTAGTTGTGGAAGAAAGAGGAACGACCTCCGGCCACCTGGTTGTGCGGTCGACCACTGTAAGCAGGTGTGTGAAACCCCGTGATGGGGGCAGGGGACCAACTAAGTCCACATGCACGTGGTCAAAACGCTTGGCTGGAATGGGAAATGGTTCCAGTGGTGCCTTAGTGTGCCGGTGCACCTTGGCACGCTGACAAGCCACGCAAGCCGCTGCCCAACTCCTCACCTCTCTGCGTAAACCAGGCCACACAAAACGTGCGCTGACTAGTTTCACAGACGCGCGCACACCTGGGTGCGAGAGAGAGTGGACAGAGTCAAAAATGCGGCGGCGCCAACCTGATGGAACCACTGGGCGTGTCCGGCCTGTGGAAACGTCACACAGGATCAAAGGACCGCCCTCTCCCAATTTGACCTCCTCTAGCTTAAGCCCTGAAACGCCGGCACGAAGGGCAGTTATATCAGCGTCTCCCGGTTGGTCAGCGGCCATGGCAGAAAAATCTACCCCGAGGAGCACAGGACAAACGAGCACCCGTGACAGACAGTCTGCCACTGAGTTGGATTTTCCAGCCACATGGCGGACGTCCGTTGTAAACTCTGAAATGGCCGCCAAGTGCCGTTGCTGACGTGCTGACCAGGGCTCCGAAACTTTAGACATTGCAAACGTGAGTGGTTTGTGGTCCACATAAGCCGTAAATGAACGACCCTCCAGCAAAAAACGAAAATGCCGTGTAGCTAAGAATAGCGCCAACAACTCGCGGTCAAAAACGCTGTACTTGCGCTCGCAGTCCCGCAATTTACGGCTGAAAAATGCCAACGGCTGCCATGCGTCGCCAACGCGTTGCTCTACAACGGCCCCCACAGCTATATCCGAAGCATCAGTTGTCAACGCAATCGGGGCCTCTGAATCTGGATGGGCTAGGAGTGCCGCACTAGCTAACGCGGACTTAGCACCATCAAAAGCAGTGATCCGGTCCGGGGTCCAAACCACTGTGTCAGTCGCCTTCCTCGAGCGCAGGGCCTCGTAGAGAGGCTGCAGGAGATGGGCTGCATTGGGAATGAACCTGTTGTAAAAGTTCACCATGCCCAAAAACTCCTGCAACTTTTTAACCACCAGAGGACGTGGGAACTCTGCCACCGCCTGCACCTTGGCAGGCAATGGAACTGCACCCTGCGCGGAAATTCGATGACCTAAAAAATCGATCACCGGTAAACCAAACTGGCACTTAACCGGATTAATGATCAAGCCATGTGCATCCAAGCGCTGAAAAATTTCTTTCAGGTGCAACAGGTGCTCCTCGGTTGACGAGCTGGCCACCAAAATGTCGTCCAGATAGACAAACACAAAATCGAGGCCACGTAACACGGAGTCCATCAGCCTTTGAAAAGTCTGTGCTGCCCCCTTTAGTCCAAACGGCATGCGGAGGAACTCAAAAAGCCCAAAGGGGGTGATTACAGGTAGTCCCCGATTTACGAGCGCTCTGATCTACGAGGTTCCAGACTTACGAGCTGGCGAATTTTTGGAAAAAACGCAAAAAATACTGAGTTTTCATGTGTTTTTTCACCACAGTTCGTTAGCTAAACATGTGGACACACGTTTCCGATCATTTTTATGCACTCATAAGCAGTTTTTTGATGAAAAACGAGTGTTTGTAGTCGCGCTAGCGAAACCGTTCCAATTTACGAGCGAAATTCCGGACTTACGAGAGACATGGCAACCGTTCCGAAATACGAGATTTCCGGTTTACGAGCAACTCGTTGTAACGGATCTCGCTCGTAAATCGGGGACTACCTGTACTGGAGTTTTAGGTACATCGCTGGACTGCACTGGGACTTGATGGTAGCCGCGCACCAGATCCACCTTAGAAAAAATGGAAGCACCCAACAACCGAACAGAAAAGTCCTGAATGTGCGGAATGGGGTAGCGATCAGGCGTCGTCACGTTATTTAAACGGCGAAAATCGCCACATGGGCGCCACGACCCGTCTGCTTTTGGTACCATGTGAAGGGGGGAGGCCCACGGGCTGTTAGAGCGTCTAACAATACCCAACCTCTCCATGGTACCAAACTCCTCTTTAGCGATGGCCAGTTTAACAGCGTCGAGGCGGCGTGCACGTGCGAAAACGGGCGGTCCCGTAGTAGGGATGAAATGCTCGACCCCGTGTTTAGTTTCTGAAGAGGAAAAAGCAGGTGTAGTTAGAGAGGGGAATTCTGCCAACAAACCTTGAAAAACATCTCCTGAAACTAAAACATTAGCATGAGTTAGCGGCCCAGCCCCCCCAGATACACATGGGAAAGTTGCAAAAGTTACAGCGTCAATAAGTCTGCGGTTAGCAACATCTACTAACAGTCCATGAGCACATAAAAAATCTGCCCCGATAATAGGAACAGTCACTGAGGCAACAACAAAGTCCCACTCGAACTCACGACCATGGAAAGAAACTGTTGCCCGTCTAGTGCCAAAAGTTCCAATGGGAGAACCGTTAGCAGCAGTTAGCAGTGGGCCACTGCCTCGGCTTGCTAATTCAGGTCCAACAGGGTGGACTAAACTCTTCTGGGAGCCAGAGTCAACCAGAAAACGACGTCCTGACAGGGAGTCTGTGACAAAGAGCAGCTCACCTCGCTCGCCAGCGCCCACAGCTGCTACTGAGCGCCGGCTTCCTCGTTTCCCGACACCCATGCACATGGTGGGATGCAGCGCTTAGCTTTGTTTGCGAACCTCCGGTGGTAGAAACAAAGGGAGCTCCCCCGCCGAGTTCGCGCGCCAACAGCTGAAACCGCCGCTGGCTCCTCCATCTCCACCGTCTGCTCCGGCTCCACCGATGTACTCTGCACCGCGAACCGTCTGGTAGCCAGCAGGACCCGGTCCGCCTCCTCCGCCAAACCCCGGTAATCACCGGTAGATAAACAAGGGGAATTGGCCAAAGTAGCCCTCACTTGCGACGGAAGCTGGCGCAGGAAAATGTGAGGGAAAAGGAAACCCCCGTCGTCTGAACCAAGTAGCGACAGCATTTTGTCCATCATGTTCACAGCCGTGCCGTCACCCAAACCCGGCAGCGATAGCAGTTTATCAGCCCTCTCAGTTGAAGTCAAAGTGTATCTTCGAAGCAGAAACTCTTTGAGGGCGCCATATTTGTCCACGTGCGGCGGGTCGCGCAGCAGCGGCATGGCTTTGCGGGTTGACTGCATATCCAGAGCTGACACGACCAAGAAGTACCTGGTTTCATCTGCGTTCACGCCTCGGAGGCGAAAGAGTGCCTCGATGTGCTGGAACCACGAAACCGGGTCACTCTGCCAGAACTCCGGGAGCTTAACACTCGCTGCGGGAGCAAAGTCGGCTGGGTTCGGCTGCAACAGCTGAGCAGACGTCGCGGCGGGGTCCGAAGAAGAAACAACATCCTCGTTTGGTTCTGACATATTTAATAATAATATAATAATTAATTCAATTTATAACGCACTTTTCATTACTGAAAATCTCAAAGTGCTACACATATATTGAATGCTACACACATTCATAAACCGGTGGCGGCAGACTACCATGCAAGGTGCTTTCCAGTCCTACCGGGAGCAACTCAGGGTTAAGTGTCTTGCCCAAGGACACAACGACACATGGTGCGGGTCCCGGGAGTCGAACCGCCAACTTTCCGATTGGGAGACGACTGCCATTACCACTACACCACGGCCGCCCGTCAGGTCAGGTCACCAACTGTAGCGTGTGAAGAAGGAGAAACAAACTGATCTGCAAGCAGTTGCCTTTAATCCTTCAAGCGTCAAAACCAGTTACAGAATGAATGAACACACGAACACTTCTTCTTCTTCACCTGGTAAAACCTGGGGAGCACCTCGCTGGCTCCTCCTACTGGGTGAGAGAGAGATGAGGCCACATACCTCACCAACACACCACACTGTGTACATTAACTTATATGCTGCTGTGCCACTCTTTGCAAATGTCAATGCTAGAACCTTCAGTTTATTTTATAGATATACTTTTTATACTTTTTATACTACTATGCAAAAACTCAGGACAGTATTACACTTTTATTATTTCATTTTATGCTTATGTTCATTGGGTGTTTGGTGTTTCAGGGGTGTTTGGTGTTTCAGTGTTGGTGTAAATTTTCATACTTTTATACTATTATGAAAAAACTCAGGACAGTGTTACACTTTTACTATTTTATGCTTATGTTTATTAAATGTTTTAGTGTTTAGTGTTTAGATGGTTACTGTTGCACCGAGGGACTGAGAGAAACGCAATTTCGGTCCTGTGTATGTCCTGTACATATTGCAGTTCTGACAATAAAGTTGACTTTGATATGTGTACCCTTATCAAAAAGTAGTATATGCAAGTATACTTAAAGTACACTAATTTTAAACTAAAAAAATAAGAGTATACTTTCAGTTTACTTTTTAGGTACTTATCAAAAGTATACTTAGCCAAGTTTATTTTACACAATACTTGACTTATACTAAAAATAAACTAAAAGTCTAAGTATACTTAATCTATACTTCTGTTTAAACTTTTGGCCAAGATATTTTACACAAAGTATTTTCACACTGGTTTATTTTTAGTACTTCTGTTTTAAACGTTTTGTCAGTTTTTTGAAACAGCTCGAGCTGTTTTTTTATATTGTTGTATATATATATATATATATATATATATATATATATATATATATATATATATATATATAGTATATTGTTATTATTATTATTGAGCATGCATCAGGGTATTATTATTATCATCATTATTATTATCATTATTCAATTTTATTCTGCGTGCGTGAAACGTGAAGTTTGCTTTCTGCCATTTTTCTGTTTGTGGTCTTCATGCGTTATGATTGGATTGGGGGTAGAACGTGATCATATACGTCCCAACCAATCAACGCCACTCTTGCTTGTCATGTTGCATGTGAACTTTGTCCTAACCAATCAACGCCACTCTTGTTTATCGCGGGAAGTAGCATGTGATCATATCCAACCAATCAACGCTTCTTGCTTCGCGCGCTTCGTTCAAATGTAGCCATTTCCTTTTCAACTGTTGGACAAGAAGCTGTTGTTGTGTCGGACTCAGCGCTCGTAAAACTTGCTTTTTATTAGACGTCGACTGGTCTGACTCTGGACGACGACTGGACATTCAGTTGGAAGTTGAAGGTAATCGGTTCTGTTTTCTTTATTTGCTAGCTGTTAGCTCTGTTCACTTGAATGAACAAAACCTGCTGTTGCTAAAAGCTAAGCTAACAACGAGCTAAAACGGGTGTGTTCGTTGCTGAGGCAGATAATTTGAGGCAAGTAAAACACTGCAGGTTAGGTTATTCTAGCGTTTAAATAAGCCATATACTGTATGCTACGAGTTAGTTTTTTTTGGCTTAGTTCCTGGATGGTTTTTCAAAGAGACAAGGCCCCGCATCCTCACGCTGTGTCGCATGTCTGTTAACACACATGCGCTCACTAGCCAGCAGAACAATAACCGCAGCCAGGCTGAAATACTAATTTACTTTAAATACGTATTTCGGCAACATTACTGTTTTTGTAGCTGCTTAAACAAGAGGCTGAAGGTCATACAGTCTTGAGAGGTCTTGAGAGTCAATAACTTTCTGAGAGTTTCATTAAAGTAGATTTACTGGTACATGAGATATTTTACTAACAGACACACAGGCAGGCTAATATGAGTGCCAGACTTCGGTTGGTGCTAAACAGTAGTAACACAGCAGAGGTGTTTGTCCCTTGTTGATGTGAATCTTTAGGTTTGAATCCTCTTCATTTGTCTCTAAGTTGATGGAAGCATCAAAGTGATGCATGTAGAACATAAACTAAAGATTTCTCACATGTTCTCAGTCTCCAAGAGCAGCTGCCCAGCCTGAACATGTGCAGCTGCTCCTGTCCCAGTCCTTTGTTGCAAGTAAACATGACATGCATGAGGAGGAACCAAACAGTTCCTGAGCTCCACTTATCAGAGTCAGAGAGTCTTTATTGTCATTTGCACCGCATGTGGTACATGTGATGAAAACGAGATTATGTACACGGGGTCCCAGTTACATCCAACAACAAATGCAAGAGAAAAACAGTAATAACATCTAGAATTAACTAAGAAAAACATCAACTAGTAATACACTAAGCCCTAATATAGTGGAAAAACATCATTATAAACAGCAGCACGAACATGAGTCTGTATGAGCAGATGGTCACAGATGAACACAGCAACAAGAAAACAGATCATGTCAGATATGTCAGCATTTAACAAGTAAAGAAGAAAATACAACTTTATAACTTGATGTTGATTTATTTTCTCACACTTCACCTGCTTCTCTTTACTGCTGCCAGAAAGGAGAATGATGAAGTGATGTTGTTTAGAAGAAAATGTCTCGCTCACTTTTCTGTCACTGCCACAAGTGACAGCAGCTCTCTGCATGTGCTGCATCACTTGATTGATGTGACAGGTGGAAGCTGCACACTATTGACTTCAGCTCACTCACATGTTCTCTTTGATTCAGACTCTGCAGGTTGTCAGAGATCAGCTGTGCCTCTCTGCTCTCAGCTCTTCAATCCAACCCCTCCCATCTGACACAAATGGATCGGACTCAGAACCTAGCCTTGAGAGGTAATTTCTAAGTAGTTTGAGTAAAGCAATTAAGACACTGATTTTTAAAACCAGATGTGGAAATGGAGAATGCCTTGTCTCCTACTTCCTGTTCCTCCTTTATATCTCAGCTCTTCATTGCACAAATGACTAATGTAAATTTTGAATGGTCTCACAACATCCTGTACTGTATAGTGACACACAATTTTTGTTCATTTGCCCCTTGTTTTTTCTTTTTCTTTTACAGAGCTTCCAGCAGTTGTGAAACAGTCGAAAGATGTGGCGATCGGATCTCAGCGTTGCTTCCATCCACTCAACACCAGCTGTACACTTGTTGCTCCACCCATCTCTGTTCAAGTGTTGTCTGACCCTGATGACATGGTAATTAACTGAATGCATGGATACTATATGTTATTGATCCATTTGGGAATCATTACAATACAATTTATTTCTACATCTTTTGATTGCACACATAAATGATAGATGAGAAGTGATATGATACCCCTTGATGGTATGCAATAAAGCTATAGAAAATAGGCTTAAGTTCAAGTTCAAGTTCCTTTATTATCCCCGAGGGGCAATTAGTTTCGCAGTCAATAGGTGTACAGATTCATACATATGCACATACACTCACATACACATACAATAAAACATTAAAGTAACAGTGTTAAAATTAGTTAAAATTATTGTGCATTGAGAAACCTGATTGCTACTGTAGTGGGCATGACCATGTCCACTTTAATACACCTGTGTATTTTTGAACTGTTCCAGAGATGACCTTTACTGACCTTTCAGTAAAGCAAGACATTTACTACAAATCAATTCCATTGGTTGTAATCTGAGAATATAGTCACCAAAAGAGACTATTTCTATATTTGATTTTATTCTAATGTACTGTAATCAAAAGAATAACTTTTGTCATTTTCGTGATATATGTTATATGCTGTTGTTCTTTTAATATGTAGTATTACTGTGTTGCTTGACCAAATGAAAGTGTCTACTCAAAATATCTATGACAAAGTTGAATAAGGTGTCAAATTGACTTGCTCAGGAGTTGTTTTTGTTGAGTTCAGCTGAAACTCTCGGTAGCGTCGAGATGTCTCCTCTCTTTCAGACACTTTTCCAAAACATTCCTCTTTGTTATCTAAGCAGACTTGCTGTCAACCTTGAGTTTTTCACTTCACGTTTTCACACTCCTCTTGGCCCACGGACCAATGAGGAAAGTGTGTTCTAATCTCAACATTTTTGAGTAAAAGCGTTTGTTTGCATGAACGCTTCAGAGTTTGGAAGGAACCAGAAGGTTCCTGAGAGTTTCTGGGAACTTCAAGACATGAAGACGTCCCAAAGAGCTGAATGAATGCCTGTCACCCGCCAAGGACAGTCATTCAGCTAAGGATTGTATAACATGCTGTTATGAATCCACTTCGAACGAGCGTAAGCTCAAAACTTTGTTTATTCCTTCCTGGAATAAGCTTATCTTGAAGTCAGAGGCCAGGAGCTGACATATTTTCTGATGACCAAGCGGAACCCAGGAGACGTTGAAAACGTAAACGAATGACCAGTTCGGACGAACTGGGCCTGAAGGACTGTGCATCTTACAGGCTGGTGCCATCTCTTTATCAGACTCGTCGTCGAAAGGTAAAGAGCTGTTTACAAACGTACCTGGATTTTAGCAGAAATCTGATGAGAAGTGTCACTTTGGTAACATGCTCAAGACAATTTCCTTTAAACCATCTCTCCATCTTCCTCCTATCTTTTTCCCTCAATTCTAAGCTGGAAACTAATTAAGTTAAAGAGCCCTCAGACTAAATATGTTTAACATCCAGTATTGAAGTCTGTTGTTAAAATTTAAATGTGCTGACGTTTTAAATTACAAGAAAGTGAAATCATGTCAATCAAGTGTAATGGTGTTAATTTAGTGATTTATTTTAAATAAATGGTAGTGTCTTTGGCATACCAACTAAGTTAACGTGTCCATTGTCACTCTATGGCTTTATTTATTTATCCATCATAAAGATCACAGAAATATTGGGTAAACTGAAAAAGAAAAGAATCCGTGAAATTACTATTCAATCTGAATAAGTAAATTAATTAAGGATAAAGAGGTCAGCTTAATACTGACCCCTGTTAAAATCCTTTAGTTACATCTGGGTGGCACTATATGTGTTTAAAGACACAATATATGGTCTCATTCATTCATTCAACCTTTATTTAGTCAGGTAAATCTTTTGAACCTCATGGGCTCATTTACGAAAGCGACCTGCTAAAACTAAAGAACAATGAACAGCAGTGATAGAATTTCATTAAACAATAAACAAACAAACAATAAACAATAGAAAACAAAAAGAGAGAAAAAAACAAAAGATTTTTTTTTTTTTTTTTTTTTAACAAAGTATCAAAAAACTAGCAAAACATTATAAGGTAGACGTATAAAATCAAAGACAGGAACAAATCTGCATTGGTTTTTGCCAGGATTCCAACAGATTCTGAAAACCATTTAGGGAGGTCAGGGCCGAGAGCTTCAGATCTTTTTGTAAGATATTCCATGAAGCAGGAGCAGAGTAGGAGAAGGCCCTTTTTCCAAGTTCAGTCCTCACTGACGGAACACTGCAGGTAATCATGTCCTGAGAGCGCACACTGTAGCTGCACTCACGCAAAGACATGTAGGAGGAGATGTATGAGGGCAGTAGACCAAGAAGTGATTTAAAGATGAAAATGTACCAGTGGAAGAGTCTGCGTGAGGTTAATGATGTCCAGTTAACCAGTGAATACAGGGTGCAGTGGTGGGTACGATAATCACAACCAGTTATGAATCTTAGTGCACCATGATAGACCACATCCAACATCTGCAGGGTGCTTTTAGGAGCATTCATGTAGAGAATGTCACCGTAATCAATGGAGGGAAGGAAAGTCACAGACACAAGGCGTTTCCTGACATTCAGTGATAGACATGATCTGTTTCTGAAAAAGAAACCCAGTTTAACTTTCAATTTCTTCACTAGGTTTTCCACGTGGAGTTTAAAAGAGAGATGTGAATCGATCAGGATACCCAGATATTTATAGGAATCAACAAACTCAATAGGGACACCATTTGAAGAAAAAATCAGAGGAGGATCTGCTGGAACCGCCTTCCTATTTGAAAAAAACATCCCTTTTGTTTTATCAGCATTTAGGACAAGTTTGAGACGGAACAAATCTGACTGGATGATGTCAAAAGCGGATTGTAGTAACTGGAAAGCCTTAGCTACTGTTTTAGCTCGGCAATAAACAACTGTATCATCAGCATAGAAATGTAAGGATGCATCAGGGATGCAGTGACCTACATTAGCTATGTAGATTGTAAAGAGAGTTGGTCCTAAAACTGAGCCTTGTGGTACACCATTTTTAACTCCCTCATGTTCCCTTCACCTACTTACGAATTTTTGACATACGAGTGCTTCCTAGGGACGGAACTCGCTCGTAAGTCGGGGACTACCTGTATTTGCAAAAGAAATGACAAGAAAGCAGCTAAAACCAGAACTGTTTTGTTGTTTGTGCAACACAAATTCAGTTTTATGTTAGTATTGGTCATGGCTTTAAAGAGCCGCTGCAGAGGGACCAAAGAGACGCATTTGGCTCCAGAGCCGCAGGTTGCAGACCCCTGATCTAGAGAGTTCCTCACCTTCCTTATTTGCCCATCTACTGATATTGTGACAAGTCCAGAAAAAGCACTGCAACACAAAGACGGTGCGAGTGTGAGACCAGCTTTAACTTCAAAAGGAAAATGTGGAGTGGTGTAGGACAGGCAGCAAACCATCAACAGTGTAAATTTTATAATTTGGAGGACCAAACACCATTCATTGTGTAACAGATTTGTTGAGATGTTTGGTCTGCTGTATTAATTCTAATGTATATACATTTATACATTATATAATTGTATTTGTTTCTGTTTCTAGGATCCCTTCAACCTACCAATCTGCAATGACACTCAATGAGCAACCGGCAGACTCAGCTAACAGTCCTAGCACCTCACACTCTCTCAGATCCTTCTCCCATTCCCTGAAAGTCCTCTCAATAAACAGCGGTGGGCGCCGTAGTCCACAACTGGGAGGAAACCTCAACCTTAGCAGGCAAGTACAGGTTGGGAGAGGATGTGAAAAAGATGTCGTTGATCGATCTCATTCCCCACTACCACCTCTCCTCACCTCCCACTCCTCGTCTGACCTTCTACGACTGTGCAACGGTAAACCGCTCCGTACAGCTCGGTCCAGTAGCTCATCAGCTCCACCTCTCCCTCCAAAACCCAACCCTGCCTCACTTCCTCCTGCACTGTCCTTGTCCCTGCCACGTCCTCGTGCAGCTTTGTCTTCTTCGCCCAGTGACAACGCCACCCCCCAGTCATTACCGTGTGATTTTGGGGAGCCTCTGAACACCTCTGCTGATTCAAATCTCGAGCTTGACCATAGTTCCACCGGGGTTCGCCGTTCCTCACTACATAGATCGAAGTCAGATTTGTCAGACCGCTATGCACGTGCTGGAGCTGATGTGGAACGCTTTTTTAACTACTGTGGCCTCGACCTGGAAGAGCTGGAGGCGGTTGGTCCGGAGACCTTTGCACGGGCTAACTCCGACATCATCAGTCTGAACTTTCAATCAGCTTCTATGATCTCCTCTGATTGTGATCAGTCACGGCGATCTACTAATGACGGAATATCAGAGGGGGATGAGGCAGAAGATGAAGAGGAGGAGGCTGGGGAGCGTGTGCCTTACGGCATCTCTGCTGTGGAGCGAAACGCAAGGGTCATCAAATGGCTTTATAGCATCAAACAAGCAAGAGAGACACAAAAGGTCTCACATGTTTAAGACAAACACAGCTGGACACTGGTAATATTATGAACTAGAGACAGTCTTTCAATATGGAGAACAAGCTGAAGATTGTGATCTTGGGGTTCCAATAAAAATCTGTTCAAATGTGAAGACTGGGAAGGATGGAAAAGAAAGCCTTACAAAAAAGCCCACACAAAATGAAATTTGTACAGATCCAGAAAAGGACTCCCAAGGTTGAGAACAAGGTTAACAAAATGGAAATCAATTCAACCTAGGCATGTGTAAATAAAATGTTGAGTCTGGCAACAAAGGTTCTGCAGATTTTTTTTCTTCTTTTGACAGTTAACTGATCAAGTTTGCTAGTTTGCTTAAGCAACAGGAACAAGAGCAAAATGCACTGTTGTTCATGGATCCTTAAAGTGAAACAAGTCTTTCTCATAAAACTCATTTAGGCTCGACAAACACAGGAGTGAGTGACTGCAGAATAAAGTGCAACCTGGTGTCGGTCCTCTGATGGTCACATACATTTCTGAATTGTTCAGCTGTTTAACATGGTCATTTCCTCTCTTTCCTATTCGTTTCCCAAATGGGTGATAAATCAGTGAGACATGGGTGAGTTTGTTAGAGGATGTCATCATCTACCAAGTAAACTAATGGTGTAGTGGGGCTTAGAGAAGCGGTGTACTCATAATTTTCTAGTTAATTGTTTTAAGGTTAGTCCAATAATTAAGATCTGAGCATGATACTTGAGTGCCAGACTCACTTTTTTGTCCTATCTGGTCCCTGTATAATCACAGCTGTGTGCACAAAGTCAAGCTCCACCATAGCTGCTCCACTTCCATACACTTCCAGAGAGTCCACAGAGCGTCCCCAGCTCATGTGTCTGACCACAGCATGCTCTGCTGAAATGAGCTTCCCTGTAGATCAGACAACCTCAACATGATTATTGAAACACCAAGTTTTGGCTGTTTTAAACAAACTGCTACATTCCAAACTGTGAGATTGACATTCTAAAATCTACATCATAACCAGTGTCTCAACTGTAAGGAAAAAAAGCTTTAAAAAAAAAAAAAAAAAAAAAGACCTGGTCCGCAACAGAAGTCAAAACTGCACACTGCTCCCAGAATCGTTCAGACACTGCTTGATATTTGTCCTAGGTCATCTTTGGTCATGAAAATTCTGAACCATCTGTTGGCGAGCTTGATGCATGGAACAACAACAAGCTGCAGTCATGACTACTGCTTTTCTTCTAAATGTATTTCCACCATAAGAGAATGTGTCTAAGGTAGCATGAACATTGGCTTCAGAGATTGGAGGTGGGGGGTGTCAGAGTAGAGTTACTGCTCTTTATCATTGAAACAAGTTAACTGAGGCCTTCTGGGTGCTTCTAATGTGTATTCTTCTTAAAAGAGACCACTTGGCAGAGCCCAAACTTTCTGAAAATATGTATCTACTCTGGAAACACCTAGGAACGAATTTCCCAAGAGGAGTGGGATGTCTGAGTTTCCCTGTTAAACCTGTTACCTCAGATAAGCAGTTGAAAATGGGTGAACAAATAAAGGTCTTTGTAGCAGAAGATAGATGTAACAAATTCTGTGTGGTACAGTTATATACAGAAATAATGCCACATTGCTTACCTGAAATTGTCCTCCAAGTGTCAACATTGTCAGTTTTATTTTAATGGTCTATGAACAAAGAACTGGTTTCAACAGGTGGATGAACTAAGGAATACACAAAAAATGTTTGCCTCCAGCAACAAAGTGAAACACATTTCTGCAAAATCAGCTCATTTTCTGTAACAGATATGATGGAAAACATAGGGGATTTAGAAGTGAGTTTATTCTGTGCTCAATGCAAAATAAGTGGGTATTTTATGTATACCCTGTACTACACCACTGGTACTATCTGTCAGAAAAGGTCTCCATTATAAACATGATGTGTAAATCCAACTGGAGTGTTGTCTTTTTCATCTAAACCTTCTCCCAAGCAGCCAGTTCTGTCCTGCTGATTGATGGCTTAAAAAAAATCAATGATGGCTAAAAACATCCATGTTCTGTTAAAAGAACACATCTCACTATAAGGGGAAAATGGCCAAAGGGTTAGCCATTAGCAGCTGTTAGTGTTAGTCCAGCTTCTGCACAAGGTCTCTATTTTAAATGAAACGGTCTTATTTACTTTAAATGTGGCTTATGTTGACTGCCTAGAAAGGCAGCCACCTATTATCCACCAGAAAAGAGTCTTGCTCTTCTATCAACTTTAATGTGGCCCGAACCGTAATGTAATGTGTACCCACACAAATTTTATCTCAAAATGACCAGCTCAGCAATGTGATGTTTGATAGTCCTTTTAATTCATTCAACCTTTATTTAAACAGATAAATCACATTGAGTCTCAAAGACTCATTTACAAGTGAAATCTGCTGGACAGACAAAAAGTGATGAAAAATAACACATAGGGTTTGGAGACAAAAAAAATCCTAACACATTTCTGACCTGTGAAGGTCAAACATGTGGTAATGAAAAAAATCTCGCACACAAGCACATAATGACACCGACATTACGCAGAAGGGGGAGGAGAGAGGAGTCTCAAAGGCAGGTACTTGGGGGGGGGGGCTGCCGGCCACTGCCAGAAAACGAAGCCAAAGTTCTGAACCGATGACAAATGTTTTTTCAGCTGGGCTCCACTGACGTCCATGGAGTAGCAGATTTGGGAGGATGAGAGCGTCAAGTTTACAAAACATCCCAGGCGTTTTGAGATAAGACGGCCTATCAAGGCCAGTCGGGGAGCCGAATGTCATATCCACCTTATTCCTAGCCCCCATGATGCCTTGTGCAAATTATGGGAACGACTTTGGCCGGAAGTGAGAGCAGCAGTTAAAGCCAGTGGTGTAGTCTACATTTTTGTAGTGGGTATACTGTGCTTAGAGACAAAAACCTGTCCGGAGGACCTACCGGTACTTAATTTTTCCTTTTTCTACCTAGATTACTGAGATGAATCAGGACATTTAGAGACAAAAATGCAATTTATTTTGAATTTTAAGCATATTTAACATTGCAAAATGTCTGTGATGCTTACATTTTAATAAATGCACAACAAACCTGAGCCTGATGACTGGATCTTGAAGGAGGCCCACTCCTCCGATATGGAGACCCTCTTTTCAGTCAGGACACCAGTTGACGTTATGGTACTGCAAACAGCACATCCTGCAGGAAGTAAATAAAAATGGTCATAATTGTATATTTTTTAATATTTCCTGATACCAGTAATAATACTAGAATCTACTGATTCACTAGACTGTAAGCATGTGTCGACAATTACATTCATTATTACCTTTCATTATTATTTGCATACACTTTTGCATTATGACTAACTAAAACGTGAAAATGAAATGATCACACACACATACACACACACACACACATATATATATATAATTTCTCATGTAATATTGTTGAGCTGAGCTCCAAACTGAGCTCCAGGCCCCGCCCATCTCTCACTGGTTGTGGGTTTGAGGTGTCTCCCAGCCAGGGGGCAGCAGACTGTTTTGCTACAGGTGCAGATGATTTGATGATTTGTTTGAAGGTGTTCACTCACAGGGCAGCAGAAGGCAAACAATGTGGGAGAGAAGTGCTGGGAGAAGTTTTACTTAAGAAAATATTGCAGAACTAAGGCTTGTTTCATGAAAAAGGAGGAAGAAGGAGCCGGTGAGCTTTAAACTATATTGTATTTGAAAATACAAGTCAAAAATGTTTATATTCAGGTTAAAAATGTAAATTGTTAAACTTGTGACAAAGTTCAAATTGCAAATGATATATGTTAAAGGGCAGTTAAAGTGTGTAAGTGTGTAAGGTGGAAGCTAAAAGTAATTTGTTAAATGTGATTTTGTACATTTAAGGGAGCTTAGAGCTGCCAAAGTGTATCACTGGGGAACTACTCTAAACTAAACTAAAGTTTATCACTGAAAAACATTTAAAATATGTTCAATTGTATTTGGGTGTCACATATGTGGATGTGTTATACTTAATTTCAAGGGTAAATTTTAGTTTGAAAAGGATTTAATTTTAGGAATATGTTAATTGATGTAGGCTTATTGAGTTAAATTTTCTTGAACTATTTTCTTGTTTGTACTCTTAGGTTTTTCACCTGTTTTGACCTCAACAAACTTTCAAAATAAAAGAAAAGAAAGGATTGATTCTTGGTCATTGAGTGAAGTCCAGTCCAAAATCTTCTAAAGCAAGCTACCCTTTCAAGTGGGGGGAAACTGCAGATTAAAAACTGAAAACCACTTGACAGTGAAAAACCGCCAAGAAGGGCTGGAGCAGAAAATCTGTTAAAAAGCACAATGGCTGACTCAAAGTCATTGGAGCAGCTTAAAAGTAATAGAACATCTGCAAAGAGGTTATTCTCCCGATTTGCCAATAACGTTGTCCAGATGCACACCATAATGCCAGAAGAGGAGCTCAGAGACAGTTTCAAGAAACTCACAATTGAGGCTAACAAAGTTATGGAAGCCAATGAAGATGTGGAAGCTCGGTATCTTGCAGAGGCACAACTAGAAGAGGATTCTGAAACGGTCCCAGAGTTAAGTGAGTTGCAAAGGACTGATATTGAGAAAACTGAAAGTGAGTGTGAAATGAAATTGAAAGATCTGAAGGACCTTGTCCAGAAGACGCTCTGGGCAAATTTTGGTGAAGAGGAACTGAAAATGGCAGTAAAAGCTGCAGAGGAGAAAGTAGAGAGTGTGATGTCCTTTAAACCTGGTGGAAATAAAGAGGCCTTTGACTTCATGTTCGACTACATGGAAATACTGGTGAAGAAGGCAAAGGAGTTGTATACAAAATGGAAGTGCTGGGCCCCTTCGGCTGAGCAGAGTGACTTTCAGATGCGTGTAAGAGAGCTTGAGCAAATTGTTCCAAAGTTAATGTCCAGAAAAGTAGAGTTCATTGAAGCAAAAGCTAAGGAAGATGCTGGAAATGTTGTGAGTGGAGCTTCCATCACCTATCCAACATCAGCCATTAGACTGAAGCCAACCTCCCTCCCCAAGTTTACTGGCAACAGACGAGACTTTCATCGTTGGAAAAGAGACTGGGAGGCTCTTCAGAGGCAAGGAGAACCCACCGGGTCAAGGGAAGTCAAAAAATTCCAGCTCATCAACAGTTTGGATGAGAAGATGATGAAAGACCTCCGACTATTAACCTACAACACAGCAGACGACATATTTCGTGTACTGGAAAACAGGTTCGGAAACCAAACAGCTATTGCAATCGAAATAGTTGAGGAACTCCAGAGTCTTCCACCTGTCAGAAGTCATCAGCCAAAGAAAATTGTTGAACTAATCCAATGTAGTGGACCTACCCAGGGTCAAACTAAGGTTTTTGAACTGTCCAGTGATGACCTTTACTGACCTCTCAGTAAAGCAAGACATTTACCACAAAATCATTCCATTAGTTGTAATCTGAGAATATAGTCATCAAAAGAGACTATTTCTATCTTTGATTTTATTCTAATGTGATCAAAAGAATAACTTTTGTCATTTTCATGATATATGTTATATGCTGTTATTCTTTAAATGTGAAACATCAATGTGTCATTTCTGCAAGTGAAAAGGTGTCAAAGTTCAGCTAATATGTCAAACTGTGCTTTTCAGATTTGTTTTAGAAGTGTTAAGACGCTAATCCAAGTGTTTTTCCTCTTGGAGTCTATGAGTCTGTCTTTTCCTAAACATTTCTCTCTGCTGCTAGTTGTGGCCTTGTACTCTGATAACAATAAGTGAACTCCCCGACCGGTCCTGTTGGACCAATGGGGAAAAAACAAGTCGCTCTCCTCTCAGAGCCGGTACTAAGTTCTAAGCTGTTGCTGAACGCTTCAGAGTTTGGAAGGAACGAGAAGGTTCCGGAGTTTCTGGGAGCTTCAAAGACATGAAGACGTCCCAAAGAGCTGAATGAATGCCTGTCACCCGCCAAGGACAGTCATTCAGCTAAGGATTGTATAACATGCTGTTATGAATCCACTTCGAACGAGCGTAAGCTCAAAACTTTGTTTATTCCTTCCTGGAATAAGCTTATCTTGAAGTCAGAGGCCAGCAGCTGACATATTTTCTGATGACCAAGCGAAACCCAGGAGACGTTGGAAACGTAAACGAATGACCAGTTCAGACGAACTGGGCCTGAAGGACTGTGCATCTTACAGGCTGGTGTCATCTCTTTATCAGACTCGTCGTCGAAAGGTAAAGAGCTGTTTACAAAACGTACCTGGATTTTAGCAGAAATCTGATGAGAAGTGTCACTTTGGTAACATGCTCAAGACAATTTCCTTTAACCCATCTCTCCATCTGTCCTCCTATTCTCTCCTTTCCCTCAAATTCTAAGCTGGAAACTATTTTAAGCTAAAGAGCCCACAGACTAAATATGTTAACATCCAGTATTGAAGTCTGTTGTGTTGAATTTAAGTGTGCTGACGTATTAAATTGAAAGAAAGTGAAATCATATCAATCAAGTGTAATGGTGTTAATTTAGTGATTTATTTTAAATAAATGGTAGTGTCGCCTGGCATACCAACTAAGTTAACGTCTTTGTCACTTAATGGCCTTGTTTATTTATCCATCATAAAGATCACAGAAATATTGGGTAAACTGAAAAAGAAAAGAATCCGTGAAATTACTATTCAATCTGAATAAGAAAGTTAATTAAGGTAAAGAGGTCAGTATTAATAGTGACCTCCTCATAATCCTTTACATCTGGTGGCCGTACGTGTTTTCTGAAAGTTTATTGATAAATTTGTGGTCTCATGAACTGTAACGTCATGTTTGCATATTAGGATCCAAGTTTTAAACTCTAAGGATAATAATTTTGGCTGGAAGTGTTCAAAGCAGGTAGATTCTGCATGTTTTTATCATTTGAGGCTGAGGGATTGTTATTCGTTTCAACTCTGTTACACACTGTTGGAAGCATTCAGGTGAGGTTTTGTCAGCCAGTGGTCTGTGGGGGTTCTGGTTCCGGTCCAGTTCACACAGACTCCTGTACGAAGCTTTGTTTGACCGCCGTGTCAAAAGCCTGAAAGCTATAATTAACATCTAAAAGATCGCTGTGCTGGTATTTTACATGTTAGAGCAGGTCAAAGGAGCATATTACTGTTAGAACGTTGTCGGATAGTGGTTCTGAAACCCGAGTTCTGCTCCTTTAAAGTGGACGGAACCGACCTGAACGCGGCTCCGAGGGAGTCCGTGTCGTGTTACAGTTGACGTGCTGGTTACTGAGCGTAGCTTAGTTGTGCCTGTTTTAAATGTGATTGCCATGTTCAGGGTTTTGGGGAGTTAATTTGAAGCGTTGAGTTGTTTAAGAGTCTATAAAGTTGCACTCTGCTGTGCTAAGCTAACGTTAAAAAGATGTGTCATGCATGTTTGTTTATGAGCTGTGATTGGATAAAACGAGAGCTGTGAGCTGTCAATCACTCGTAGCGAGCGCTGATTCGCTGATTTGGGAACGCACGCTGTTGCGAACAACCCACTTTGTCGTCATTTCCGGCACTGCACTGGTCGAAGGTAAGAAACTACATTCACCATGAATGCTTGGAATGAACTACAAACGCTGTGATTGATTGGTTGACGTCACGTATCTGTTTAGCGAGCTCCGCCTCGCTCAACGGAAGCTGGTGACGCGCTGCGTCGACCCGCCTACTTGTGTCGTCATTTCCAGGTGCACTTCGGGTGACAAGCAGTTCACACACTCATAGGACAACAAACGGAGATTTCACTGAGAGTTTAAACACTCATTTAAAGCCATCTAAACTGTCTAACAACATAGATTTGTCTCTGACAAGACCGAAGTTCGAGCGTTTATCACGAACACACTAGAAACTAACTCTAAAAGGTAGTTTTCAGTTAAATACTGAATGAAATAAATCAGTCTCCACGTGATAACATTAAGACTCAAAGCTGCCCCCTGTTGGTTAAAAGACGTTGACAGATGAGTTTTCTCAAAAAACATCATAAAAAGGTCAGCATTTTTATGGTGAAATTACCAGCTTAAAAATTGTTCTGTACACTAACAGAAAATCCTGTTTATTTTAAATAAAAAATTTAGAATAACAGAGGTACAGACAAACATTTTTGCTTAGTTTATATATAAAAGAATTTAAAATAACAATCAAAATTACATTTTTCAATCCAGATAACTGCGGCAACTCGAAACAGTTTTACTGAATCTGAAATACATTCTCTTGGAGCAAAATAAAACAAAATCTGCTAACATTTTAGTGTGAACATTGCATTTATTTGAAATCTTTAAGAAGGCGTTTGAGTGAAAGACAGAAAACATTAAGCGTGGTTTAATAGTAATTGTTTTAAAAAATAGGTCTATTAAGTTAATACGGCCACGAAGGCTTAACTTACCATATTTTTCATTGAAGGTAAAACCTAAAATAAATAAAAAGGTACTGAATGAAGGAAAGACTTGTTTATAGATTACAGGAACAAACCCAGAAAGCTGTTTTAGTTAAATAACTCACCGCTAAGAAAGCATTTATTTGCATACACTATTATAAATACCGTCTTATTGATTCAAACAAACATCTCTCATTAATTTGGAGAAATTTCAAAACAAAGATGGGATATGACGATTATGATGAAGCTTTCAAGCTGATCGCATCAAGGCGTGAAGAGCTGGAAGTATTAAAGCAGAAGTGCATTCAAGAACGTGAAGAAGATCACCGAAAAAAACTTTGAACGTTTGTTAGGCGAATTAAAAACACAACGGGGTGCTGTAAATGTTTGTGACGCTCACAGACAAAACAATGACCCGATCTGGTTAAAAACAAACCAGAACGTGAACTACATTACCAAGAAAAGGTCAAATCCCACTCGTTGGAGCTGGAAGGGATAAGTTCATCAACTCCCTCTCCTAAAAAAGGCGAGAAGAAACATGTTTTTCAAATTAACAAACCACGTAGTGAAGATGCCCGCTGGAACAATGAGCCGGAGTGGCTCAGACAAGACCCAGAGTACATAAAACGATTTCAAAGGGGGGGCGCACGTCCTAAAGATAAGAAAGATGGTCACAAAAGTAAACCATATCACAAAAGGGGGTCCGAACAAGAACCCCCAGTTCAAGGACAAGCCCCTCCTGCCCCTGCACTGCGGACTGGACAGTCCGGGTGTAGCAAAAGGTCACAGAAGTTCCAGGAAAAAGGCAACATACCTCTAAGCTCTGAGGAGATAGTGGACATAAGTTGGTTGTTTGAAAACTTGAATGATACAGAGGATGACCAAACTGGGACAATGAGTGACCTTGTCTTTGATAACTCAGAGTCACACAGTTGATGACAAAGACAGCAAACAAACTGCTGATAGTCAACAACATCCTGAAGGTCATGATGCTGACAGCCAACAAGATGCTGACAGTAAACAAGATTACACAGCCAGAGTCACACGTGAACAGAAACGTGGGCCAAGACCTGTGAGGTTTCTGTGTAACTTTATACAAAGGGGGGTGGCTAAGAAAGCTTACCTGCCTATCACACTGGAAGGTGTCCTTGAGCGTGAAGCCCTCCTGGACGGTAGTGCTGATATAACCATTATGTCGGCCAAGCTGTTCAAGGAGCTGAGGACCGCCGCTAACGGTGTTGACAGGCAAATACCCTTTGAGAAATGTGCTATTGAGCTACAGGGTCTCGCAGAGACGAGAACAACCCTAACAGCTATAGCTATGGTTCACATGCAGATTGGTGAAACGACATTGTACCACCCGGTACACGTGTCCACCGTTGACTCATTCCCATTTTTGGTTGGCCAAGACTTTATAAACCGCTTTGACGCGATTATAGATTATGGCGATCAAACGATGTGGACCAGAGTGAGCCAACCACTGCCGATCGATATGCCTACACAAGGTGACACTGACTGTTTAACAGCAGGTACCTCAGAAGGCACAAGGGACTGCTCATCCGAGGACGAGAGCCCGGTAAGTGAACCTTCAACTACAGGTGAGACAGAAGAGACCCAAAAGTTGGACCAAACTCTGGCCCAACAAGAGAACCTCCTCTGTGAGCTGACACATTCAGCACTCCCTGACCACTGCCTACCACAGGTAGTGAAAGGTGTTGAGATCCAAGGATCCCACACCGAAGACGCTGTACTGTCCTCTGGGACAGGTAATTCGGCAATCAACCAAGCTTTCGATGAAACCTTGGTTCAAGGGCATCTGAGTCCAGAAAATGACAGTCATCCAAACGCTGACAGTCACTTGGACATCATTGTTGCAGATTACGAGGACCCCTCATCAGACAAGAAGGGGGCAAACTCACATTACCTACCACAGGTAGAGAAAGGTGTGGAGATCCAAGGACCCCACACCGAGGTTGCTGTACTGTCCCCTGGGACAGGTAAATCGGCTATCAGCCAAGCTTTCGATGAAACCTTGGTTCAGGAACATTTGTGTCTAGAACTAATCAGAAATGAAATAGTTTTTACAGACTCAAAGAGCCTCTCTTCAGTCGAGAAGTGGGAAGACATACACAACGACAGTGACCCGTCGCAGTCTATACAATCAGACACACCTGCGACTGCGACGACGGTTGTGACAAACCTGAATTACACGGAAAGAGGTAAACGTGAGAAGATACGTTGGCCGAAACCTATACGATTCCTGTGTACCGTCTTCACTCAGCTGCGCGAACAGCTTAAACTAAACGGTGGCATCCTAACTTGTGCCCATGGACGGACGTCCTCACCTGTGATCGTGGTCCCCCATGACCAAAGGGGGGTGATGTTAGGCCATGCCAAAGACAAAGATTTGAATGTACACCTCAGAAACACTTTTGCTTTCGCCCAGAAAAACCTGGAAAGATCCGCTGAAGGACGTAAGGCGTACTATGACCAGAAGGCCTCTCACAATGAACTCCAAGTGGGAGACAGAGTCTGGTACTATACGTTCGCCCCAGCAACCGGGAAAGGAGGGTCCGAGACCGGAACTCTCGCCCGCAAACTAATGCCCAGGTGGACTGGACCTCATCTGATAACAGACAAAGTGTCCTCAGTCGTCTACGAAATCAAAATCAGCAAAGGCCGCAAAGAGCCAATTGCTAAATGGGTACATCGAAATCAGATCAAACCTTACAAGGCGTTCAATGACTCCACAAAAGACAAAGATCTCACAAACTCACCGACTTCATGGGATAATAAGGTCGTCCAAACACAAGTTAGTAAATAAACTAATCAGGTTTAAACTACCGTATTTTCCACCCTATAAGTCGCATTGTCCAATTTGAACTTAGAAACGCTAAGCCTAAAACCCACAACAAAAACTAATCTTAACAACCGTTTAAATCCACGAGATTTAATTTGACCTCGGTCATAAAGTTGAGACCTGTTTTTCTTGTGTGTTGCACTTTGGAATCTGACGACAAGAGTGTGTCGAAGCAGTGAAACGTTGTTTCCTTGTTGTTTAGTCATTACTGTTGTCATTAGTTGAGATATTGTTTTGGTTCTGAACACTCCCAGCCAAAAAGGTTTTGTATTAACATTGGTTAATGAATGATATGGATTTAACTATGCCAACATGCAGTTCGTTTTGTTAAATCTCAATCGTCGAAGAGTCAATGTAGTTTAAAGCTACTCAAGGTACCATAAACTACACTGGTCTCACAATTTCTAAATTGAACCGATTCGATCGTTTCTATTCTAGATTATCTATTCATTTTGATGAGTCTCGCCATAGACTTCAAAATTTATTAGGAATACCAAATCCTACGTCGTTCGTCTAAAAGACAACAGACATTTAGATCAAACTATATTTCATTTTTCTATTTTAGTTTAACCTAAACTAAGTAATGAATGGAGGAATAGTTTGGAATTAGAGGCCTTCGTTACAGAAGCCCTCCAAAATTTTATAGGTATAGATCCCTATTTCTAATTTTACAGAATTGATCCACCCCTTAATTGGTAATTGTAGCTGATCTAAACCATGATAGCTTACATACCAGGTGCATATAGGTAAGGCTTAATGTAAAATCCCAATCATAGGCCCACCTAAAAAACCACATAATTGCATGACACATAGAACCAGAGTGGCACTGACTGGAAACCAACCAGCCAACAACCTTCGATGTGGGGACCTGCAGCTCCAACGCTTGGTCTTCAACCTCCATCCAAGGGTCGCCTCCTCTGCGTCAATCGAGGGATCCCCTCTACATGCTGATTATGAAAACAATTGTTGCTGATCAATCGACAAAACTAACCGTTGTGGAATTACCGCTGTGGATTATAAGACTTTGCTTTCCAAGGGATCACAGACTTTGTTTTCCAAGAGTTAACAGACTTTGTTTTCCAAAGGATTAAAAGCTTTTCGCAATGGGATTACCTCCGAACAGTATGGAATTTCCAAAAACTTTATGGGATTATAATTTTTGATTTTTCTTTTCCACTTACTGGATTGCTTCAAGATCAAAGACAGTTCAAGGTTTCCTTTCGTGTTGGACCCCATCCCCAAGGACTGGCGATGGCTTCCAAAAGGGGGGAGATGTAGTGGACCTACCCAGGGTCAAACTAAGGTTTTTGAACTGTCCAGTGATGACCTTTACTGACCTCTCAGTAAAGCAAGACATTTACCACAAAATCATTCCATTAGTTGTAATCTGAGAATATAGTCATCAAAAGAGACTATTTCTATCTTTGATTTTATTCTAATGTAATCAAAAGAATAACTTTTGTCATTTTCATGATATATGTTATATGCTGTTATTCTTTAAATGTGAAACATCAATGTGTCATTTCTGCAAGTGAAAAGGTGTCAAAGTTCAGCTAATATGTCAAACTGTGCTTTTCAGATTTGTTTTAGAAGTGTTAAGACGCTAATCCAAGTGTTTTTCCTCTTGGAGTCTATGAGTCTGTCTTTTCCTAAACATTTCTCTCTGCTGCTAGTTGTGGCCTTGTACTCTGATAACAATAAGTGAACTCCCCGACCGGTCCTGTTGGACCAATGGGGAAAAAACAAGTCGCTCTCCTCTCAGAGCCGGTACTAAGTTCTAAGCTGTTGCTGAACGCTTCAGAGTTTGGAAGGAACGAGAAGGTTCCGGAGTTTCTGGGAGCTTCAAAGACATGAAGACGTCCCAAAGAGCTGAATGAATGCCTGTCACCCGCCAAGGACAGTCATTCAGCTAAGGATTGTATAACATGCTGTTATGAATCCACTTCGAACGAGCGTAAGCTCAAAACTTTGTTTATTCCTCCCTGGAATAAGCTTATCTTGAAGTCAGAGGCCAGCAGCTGACATATTTTCTGATGACCAAGCGAAACCCAGGAGACGTTGGAAACGTAAACGAATGACCAGTTCAGACGAACTGGGCCTGAAGGACTGTGCATCTTACAGGCTGGTGTCATCTCTTTATCAGACTCGTCGTCGAAAGGTAAAGAGCTGTTTACAAAACGTACCTGGATTTTAGCAGAAATCTGATGAGAAGTGTCACTTTGGTAACATGCTCAAGACAATTTCCTTTAACCCATCTCTCCATCTGTCCTCCTATTCTCTCCTTTCCCTCAAATTCTAAGCTGGAAACTATTTTAAGCTAAAGAGCCCACAGACTAAATATGTTAACATCCAGTATTGAAGTCTGTTGTGTTGAATTTAAGTGTGCTGACGTATTAAATTGAAAGAAAGTGAAATCATATCAATCAAGTGTAATGGTGTTAATTTAGTGATTTATTTTAAATAAATGGTAGTGTCGCCTGGCATACCAACTAAGTTAACGTCTTTGTCACTTAATGGCCTTGTTTATTTATCCATCATAAAGATCACAGAAATATTGGGTAAACTGAAAAAGAAAAGAATCCGTGAAATTACTATTCAATCTGAATAAGTAAGTTAATTAAGGTAAAGAGGTCAGTATTAATAGTGACCTCCTCATAATCCTTTACACCAAGCTGTTGAGAAAGCCCTTGAAGACCTAAATGAACTTGGTGACAGTGGTGCTTTGAAGAACCCCCTAATGACAAAATCTATTGAAAGTAAACTTCCTGATGTATTGAAGAAAGAATGGCTTCTCTACGCAGCTGAGAAGATAAATACTAAACCAGAGAAGCGCTTTGACAATCTGCTGGCCTTTCTCAAGAGTCAAGAAAGCATCTATGAACAGCTAGATCAACTGAGGGATGAGGATTTACCAAGAAAAGAAATTCGATCTGAGCAAAGGCAAGCAAGAACTAGAACTACAAACCAGTTAAGCAGCCGTCTCTCAGGGTGTGCCGTCTGTGGAGATATCAAACACGGGAAGAAGCTGTACTTATGTAAACAATTCCGTGTGTTCAATCTCACAGAGAAGAAAGATGCAGTACGAAAATTGGGAGCCTGCTGGAAATGTTTGGAGGTCCACACTGATGATGATCACTGCAAAACTTCATTCCTGTGCAAAAAATCTGAATGTGAGAGGAGAAAAGACAAAGACCATCATTATTATCTGTGTCCAAATGCTGAAACATCTAGAGGTAGTACAGGCCAAAGGAGGAGCAGGAGTGGCACAGTGGGAGGTGGTAACAAGAGGAATTACACTGAAGCCCAAGACCCAGGCAGCATGCATAGTTGGGCCCCACATGGGGTTATTGTGGGCTACTTGGGTAATGAGTGGGCATGGGATTTATCTGGGCTAACTGCATGAGACCCATATGGTTATCCCATAAAGGAACCCATTTTGTTGGCCCTGTTGGGCTAAATATATGGGTCCTATACAGCATTAATGTGGGCTAACTGGCAATGGGACAGAAATGGGCTATTTTACATGGGACCCATGTGGTTTTAGTATAATGGGCCCAGCATGGGAAGCCCATGTGGGCAGACTACATTTACCCCAAGTGGTATAAGAGTGGGCTGACCTTACATGGGTTGAACCTGGGCATGAATATAAAGGTCCCAGTTCGTTTTTATGTGGGTTAACTGCGAATGGGACAGAAATGGGCATTATTATATGGGACCCATGTGGTTTTAATATAATGGGCCCAGCATGGGAAGCCCTTATGGGCCAACTGTATTTACCCCAAGTGAGCTAAATGTGGGATGACCTTACATGGCTTCAACCTGGGCATGTATATATAGGTCCCAGTTCATTTGTATGTGGGCTAACTGGGAATGGGACAGAAATGGGCAATACTCTATGGGACCCATGTAGTTTCGGTATAATGGGTCCAGCATGGGAAGCCCATGTGGGCTAATTGTATTTATCCCAAGTGGTATAAATGTGGGATCACCTTTCATGGGTTCAACCTGGGCATGGATATATAGGGCCAAGTACATTTTTATGTGGGCTAACTGGGAATGGGACAGAAATGGGCATCATTATATGGGACCATGTGGTTTTAGTATAATGGTCACAGTATAAGAAGCCCATATGTGCTAACTGTATTGACCCCAAGTGGGATAAGTGTCAGATGACCTTACATGGGTTCAGCCTTGGCATGGATATATAGGCCCCAGTTCATTTTTATATGGGCTAACTGGCAATGGGACAGAAATGCGCAATTTATATGGGACCCATGTGGTACAAGCATACTCATCCACCCGGTCTCTACGGTCACAGAACAGTCATCTACTTCACATTCTGAGAACCAAATTAAGGACCATGGGAGACCGGGCTTTCAGTGTGGCTGCCCCCCGCCTGTGGAACTCTCTTCCTGACTGCCTAAGAGCTCCACAGTCACTGGTTGACTTTAAGAGCGGCTTGAAGACCTTTCTTTTTAACCAAGCATACTCTGCCTCCTCATGATTCTATCTTTGATCTTAGTTGATACTGTTATTGATTTTATTTGTTTTATTACTTGTTTTATTGACATTTAATTCTGTTGCACTTTGTAGCACTTTGAGATTTTCATTAATGAAAAGTGCGTTATAAATTGAATTCATTATTATTTTTATTATTAGTAGTATAATGGGCCCTGCATGGGAAGCCCATGTGGGCAGACTGTATTTACCCCAAGTGGTATAAGAGTGGGTTGACCTTTCATGGGTTGAACCTGGGCATGAATGTATAGGTCCCAGTTCGTGTTTATGTGGGATAACTGCGAATTGGACAGAAATGGACATTATTATATGGGACCCATGTGGTTTTAGTATAATGGCCCCAGCATGGGAAGCCCTTATGGGCTAACTTTATTTACCCCAAGTGGGCTAAATGTGGGATGATCTTACATGGCTTCAACTTGGGCATGTATATATAGGCCCCAGTTCATTTTTATGTGGGCTAACTGGGAATGGGACAGAAATGGGCAATATTATATGGGACCCATGTGGTTTCGGTATAATGGGTCCAGCATGGGAAGCACATGTGGGCTAACTGTATTTACCCCAATTGGGATAAGTGTGGGCTGACCTTACATGGGTTGAACCTGGGCATAGATATATTGGTCCCAGTTCGTGTTTATGTGGGATAACTTCGAATGGGACAGACATGGACATTATTATATTGGACCCATGTGGTTTTAGTATAATGGCCCCAGCATGGGAAGCCCTTATGGGCTAACTGTATTTAACCCAAGTGGGCTAAATGTGGGATGACCTTACATGGCTTCAACCTGGGCATGTATATTTAGGCCCCAGTTCATTTTTATGTGGGCTAACTGGGAATGAGACCGAAAAGGGAAATATTATATGGTACCTATGTGGTTTTAGTATAATGGGACCTGCATGGGAAGCCCATGTGGGCAGACTGTATTTACCCCAAGTGGTATAAGAGTGGGCTGACCTTACATGGGTTTAACCTGGGCATGAATGTAGAGGTCCCAGTTCGTGTTTATGTGGGATAAGTGCGAATGGGACAGAAATGGACATTATTATATGGGACCCATGTGGTTTTAGTATAATGGGCCCAGGATGGGAAGCCCTTATGGGCTAACTGTATTTACCCCAAGTGGGCTAAATGTGGGATGACCTTACATGGCTTCAACCTGGGCATGTATATATAGGCCCCAGTTCATTTTTATGTGGGCTAACTGGGAATGGGACAGAAATGGGCAATATTATATGGGACCCATGTGGTTTCGGTGTAATGGGTCCAGCACGGGAAGCACATGTGGGCTAACTGTATTTACCCCAATTGGGCTAAATGTGGGATGACCTTACATGGCTTCAACCTGGGCATGTATATATAGGCCCCAGCTCATTTTTATGTGGGCTAACTGGGAATGGGACAGATATGTCCAGTCCTCACATCCTTCTACAGGTGTGCAGTGGAGAGCATCCTGTTCTCCAGCATCAATGTGTGGCATGGAGGCTGCACAGCTGCAGAAAGAAAAGCTTTGCAGAGAGTGGTGAAGGCTGCACAGAAGTCTGTTGGAGTCAGTCTCCCCACCATCACAGACATTTACACTTCGAGATGCAGGAAAAAAGCCACCTGCATCATGAAAGACCCCACTCACCCAGCACACACACTCTTTGCCCCACTCCCCTCAGGACGGAGGTTGAGGAGCATCAAATGTAGAACCACTAGACTGAGGAACAGCTTCTACCCTGAGGCTGTTAGACTCATGAATAAATAAATAATAAGAATAAACACTGCAAAATATCACATCATGCTGATGCTGATCTGTTTTCTTGTTGCTGTGTTCATCTGTGACCATCTGCTCATACAGACTCATGTTCGTGCTGCTGTTTATAATGATGTTTTTCCACTACATTAGGGCTTAGTGTATTACTAGTTGATGTTTCTCTTAGTTAATTCTAGATGTTATTACTGTTTTTCTCTTGCATTTGTTGTTGGATGTAACTGGGACCCCGTGTACATAATCTCGTTTTCATCACATGTACCACATGCGGTGCAAATGACAATAAAGACTCTCTGACTCTCTCTGACTCTAACTGGGACCCTGTGTACATAATCTCATTTCATCACATGTACTACATGCGGTGAAAATGACAATAAAGACTCTCTGACTCTGATGTGCATCGGTACATAGGACCCATGTGATTTTAGTATAATGTGCCCAGCATGGGAAGCCCATGTGGGCTAACTGTATTCATCCCAAGTGGTATAAATGGGGGATCAACAGATACAGATTTAAACTATGCATTGAATTTACATTTATAAATTCAATGTATAGTTTAAATCTGTATCTGTTGATCAAAACCAACAAGAATTAAAAGTCATAGTGCCACAATCAAAAACAAAACTAAAAAACGGGGAGTGAACTGTGTTGATTTCCCATCATGCTTAGCGGTATATTAGTGTTCAATTATAGTTTAAATCTGTATCTGTTGATCAAAGCCAACAAGAAATACAACTCATAGTGCCACAATCAAAAAGGAAACTAAAAAACGGGGAGTGCTGTGTTGATTTCCCATAATGTTTAGCAGTATTTTAGTGTTCCGGGCTGCACCATGAGTCAGAAGGACATCTGTGTTACAGAACTGCCTCTTGTTAAAGTTTGGTATTACTTGTTGTGAGGCCCAGAGTGTCTTCTTTGGGTTTAACTCACACAATGTTAAGACAGAAGTCACAGAGTATGGTGCAATATGTGTGCTCTCTGTGCTCTACTTACTTACTAAAAGTTAGTAGTTTGTGCAGCAGTGACACACAGCTCACTTCCCACCTCAAGCGGATCTGTTGCAGCCTGTGACCATTACCGGCGCTGTTGTTGTTCCTCCTACACATTGGACTAAACCATTTGCCAACAGGGAAGGGGGGAGGCAAAAATTCATTTTTTTTCTTAGATTAATGGCAGATTTCTCTCTCTCTTTTTGCCTTTTTATATTTATACAGTTTAAAT
>JBBPBX010022432.1:9295-41420 GCA_038048925.1 Garcialebias charrua
ATGAGTTTACACCCTGCAGTTTGGTTCTGAGGGTTGACCCGGTCACACAGGCCTGGAGCTCCGCTGCTGGACGGTGTCTGTCAGGACTCATGCATCATGTCTTGATGAGGGTTGGACGCCATCCACAGTCCTGGAGTGCATAGGTGCTGCAGGTGGTGCTGGGAGGCCTGCGCTCACGTTCCTCCTCTGATCTCGCGGCTTCCGTCGCCTTCCCAATCACAAACAAAGAACAAAGCATCCGTCTTCCAGAACATCAGATCCTGAGGTTGTTGTAACTCACATATGTTTTCTTGGTTGCTTGACCTGTGGAGCAAAGTAAAAAAAAAAAAAAAAGAAAGTTATATTTACTCTGATCTCTGCTCAAACAAAGTCAAAGCAGAAAAGGGAGCCTCCTGCAGAGGTAAACAGACATCATCCACTTTAGCAGAAAAGTCTTTCTGCTGCGCTGTGAATTTTTATCACCAGCTGTGTGCAATCAGAAGCAATCCTTTCCAGACTCGTGCATCATTTCAACTCGCGTGGCCCCCGTGTAAAGCCTCACTCTCTATTTTCAGACATTAACAAAAAAAAATCACAAACGCCACAGAAGTGGGCACCAAACAAATGCTAGGGCATGCAACGTGATCCCAGTCTGGATTACCATGGAAACGCATCAGAACGTGGCCGAGCGCCTCGCCGGTGTTTGTGTTTGTGTGTCCTGCTGCAACGCTTTCATTACGAGAAGCAATTAAAGCCTCAAAACCTTCTTGAGCGAGGGCAGCTTTCGTGTAAACTCGGGTCGCTCGTGTTCGCGGCGACTTTGTGAAAGGATTGTATTCCTGAAAAGGTTAATTTTAGAGTTAGCGTCAGGACCGGGGTGATGTTTGAGGAATGTGTGCAGCTGATGTGAAAGTGAGAAAAATATGAACGTCAGCAAACCCACGGCAGGTGTGTGATGCCCTGTCGGTGTGCATCTTCTTAATCCCAGACGTTGCTCTTAATTCTCACTCTGCTGCTTTAATGTTGCCGTGGCAACCAGCTCCCATGGGCCATGCAATTAAAATCGCACCATTTCTTTACAGCTGCATTTTTGTGGACTCTGCTTGCAAGTACAATGAATAAAACATCAGTGAGTGTACAGCAGATCCAAGCTGGTAGCCCTCTTCATGAAGATTTTTGACAGAGATTTGTTGTTTCTTTTGTTTGTGTTTCCCGCTCTGGGGAGGATTCATTTACCTTTGCTTTCCTCTTAATTTGTCATCCTGAAGGCAGCTGGTGTTATCTC
Organism: Garcialebias charrua; assembly: GCA_038048925.1. NCBI lineage: Eukaryota > Metazoa > Chordata > Actinopteri > Cyprinodontiformes > Rivulidae > Garcialebias > Garcialebias charrua. Next base: position 10,560 of record JBBPBX010022432.1, read on the forward strand.
ACTCCCCTCCTTTTTTTTTTTTTTAAATGTGTGATTTAGCTTCTCCTAAACGGTTCTACATCATTATTAAAATTAATTCAATCTAAAACAAACAGCATCCACACACATGCCCATTGAGAAGAATTGCACTGGACACTGAATCAATTCCAACGCTCCTGTCTGAGAGGCACAATCATGAAGGTATTACACCATATCAAATGCAATGTATAGTAAATCGGCAGAATTTCTAATGCCCCAAATCCCATAAATCACTCAGTGTCATCTCCTGCAGGGCTGAAGATGGTCCCTGAACGGGAGGTGGTTGGAGCTCTGATGGTTACTGTAATTGACGGACAGTCTCCAGGGACGGTGGAGCCACAGTTCAGGTTTCAGGGAGGTCATGCACATAAATTTGCCATTAATAAATGTCACTTCCACTGTTGCTAAAAAGGAAAAGCAAAAAAAAAAAGAGGAGGGGAGAGTGTGCAAGGCGGAAGGGATTGGACGAGAAGATGCAGCCGAGACAGAAGGTGAGAGGCGTATGGAACAGATGACACCGTGAGCGTTTGGGACTTCCCTCCAGAGGTCGAGGACATTTTATGAGCTGCTGCAACAGATGTTCGGGTTTCACCCTCGATTCTACGCCTGTTTCCAGTCGATGAGCCACATGTGTGAAAGGCAAGGATTCGGTTTGCCATCCCCCGATGCAGTCGTTCAGCTCTCTGCCCTCCATGTGTGCGCCGCTCGTGCAGCTTCACACACTCGCAGACACACAACAAGCTCTTTGCACCCATGATACATGAGCGTGACAACAGTTTTCTCTGCGTATTGAGTGTTTGGAGAAATACCCCGGAAAATCTATTTACTGGGCATAACTCAGAGAGGGGTTGACGAGATGGAGCACCTGTGGGGGCCATGATGGTTGAACATGATTAGAGATGTTGTGGGCGAGAGGATGGTGAGGCAGGCTGTGGTGTGCAATCTGCATGGGCTGTCAATCTTTTCTGTCTTCATCTTGACTGTTGCAGATGAGCAGTAAGCCTCCAAAGTTATGTGTCTAAAATACAGTTTTTATCTTTCTAAACCAAAACAATTGCTGCATCGTCTAACCGTGGGAATCCATGCGCACTAATACCCAGCATTATCTTTGCTAACAGGATCACGCCTGCCGTTTCAGGAGAACGGTGGTGAGAGTAACACACAGCAGAGAGATTATCTCCCTAAATATTCTGATCAACAAAGCCCTGCTTCTGGAAATCTCTGCTCAAAGCGAGTTTCCCACCTTCTCCTGCCGCTCACTGTCGTGCACTTTGGCTAAAGGTTGAAGCTTTTATCAGGAGAGAAGATAAGACGGCCTCCTGCAGAGGAGACGACAAGCCATTACAGCCACCAAATTAAACAGGTAAAATTGAATTTCTAATAAACGAGAAGAAAAATTAAACGTGAGACTTATGGAAGGATAACAGAGAATTCAGATTTGTGTTTTTAGTCACAGATTTATGCCTCAGATCTGAACTCTGGGGACTTTGTGTGCATCATTTCCCGGCCTCTACACAATCATTATTAAGTCATTCTGGATTAACGGTAACTAAAATTCATGTAAAGCCAATGTTTGTAGATTTTACCTCAAAGCATATGGAGAACAACATGCATGGATGCATGTATTAATACTGTGTTACAATATTAAAAACAAAAGTTAACATTGTATGTGTTTATTTTATACAAGCAGCCTTTATTTTAAATGTGTCATGAATAATTTATAATATTTGAACAGATATCAGACTGTCAAGCTCATATGAGTGACCACAACTGTAAGTCTTTCTGCAGGAGATGTGTTTTCTTAAGGAACATGTCACTGAGCTGTGACTAGTTAGTCAGACACAACCACAAGAGAGTCTCCAAATTAACTCAAAATGTTTGAGAGGGTTCTCACTTTCTTTGTGCAAGTCAAAGAGGAACATTGTTGTTTGAGTTTTTGACGTTTTTAAAAATGTGTGCAACAAATTTTTGCTCCAAGTAATCACGGAGTCGTTGGAGGAATCTAAAACGTTTGTAGAGAGCACTAAAGATGGATTTTTGCACCTGAGAGAACTTATCTGATAAATGATAATAATGGCTGGACCAGGGTTTTAAAAATCTTATTGTGTACGATGTAAACCAGGGGTGTCAAAGTCAAATACACCGAGCCCCCCACCCCAAGGCCCGGACTGGTTCAATGTTTATTATAAGGGGGTGATATAAGATTTTTTTTTTCTTCTTTCTGCACTCTTTTCATTCAGTGTTTTTTGTTGTTGTAGTTGATTAATTTGTTTTATTTTGTCTCTTTTAAATGAATGAATAAATGAATTAAATAAAATATTAAATAGCTTTACATCTGCTAAGTTCTTAGCATAAATTAACACAAACATGTTCCTGATTTTAGTATTTTACATTGTTTTATAATGTAGCTGTTTATGTTTCGTTTTGTTGTTTTAATGCAGTTTTCTTATGATTTTTAATTAATATGCTTTTTGATGATTGTTTACTATTGGCTGCAAGTACTGTATCAAGCTGTGAAATCCTTCATTTTCTACAGCTCATAGCTGTTGGTCATTAATTATGATGAAGTTTAGCAACTTCTCGGTAAACATTTGAGCTCCATGGCTTCAGCAGTGTGTTTTTCTTGTTCAATACTGGGCGGTCGCTCTGATTTCTGTCAGCCGCTCTCAGCCTGTCCCTCCTACGAGACGGTCAGTGGGTCGAACTGGACGCAGCTGGCCGCGGTCGGTCTCCCTGTTTCGGTTCAGCGAGAGTGGCGTCCCGCTGAAGCCCCAGTGCTCGAATGTCCAACGTAAAACTAACTTGACCGCAGTTTAATGTGGCGCTATGGCTCTGCAGACATTGCACGTTGCTGTCTTGTGGTGTTTTGTGTAAAATACTTCCACACAGCGGACATGTTACGATGAAATGTTGGCTAGCTGTTAGCTAAAGTGCTACTCACTCAGTACGCACGCTGTAGCTGGCTGCCAACTATGAAATGTATTTCCTGAATGCGACGTGAGGCGGATCTTATTACTCTGGGTTCATGAGACATGACTCTGGATTGGATCGGCCCCACCCCTACTACCGTTGCATTGTGGGGAATGTAGTGTTGGTGCGTGCAAAACACCAGCGGGCGGCTGTGGCCAGTGGGTCATTTCTAATAGTAATATCATCCAAGGGGCCATAAATAATTAATTTGCGGGCCGGATCTGGACCGCGGGCCGGTACTTTGACATATGTGATGTAGGTGGAGGCAACAAAACAATGTGCAAGGCAGATGCTGAAGACAACGAGCTGTTCACCAGCTAGCCTCCTGCAGTCACAGCCCAGGGAGATTCTGCCTTTACATCTGATAAAAGATGATATAATAAGAAATGTTTGCATTTCTTTTTCAAACAATCCGATTGTGTTTATGAATTATATTGATTATTATAACCCTACATGATGTTATACCTGAAATACAGATGTGGATATTTAAATCAAGATTCTTGTTTGATTTTTTTTTACATTTAAGAGCAGTGATCCAGATCAAACCTGAGCTTGGTTCAGGGCCATACGTGTGTGCATGTGTGTAGCGTTGTGACGTGTCCTCACACCGTCAGACTCACTCATAGGGTCAGCAGCAGCAGGGGGGTTCTCGCACAGCTCTGTCTTGGCCTCGCCATTGGGCCTCTCGCTGGGCTTCTGAGACAGGCGCGATGACATTGTGGCAGCGGTGACCACAGCCTTGAAGCTACGCTTCCTCTTCTGGACGTTCAGCTCAGGGTGGAAAATAATGATGTACACCTTGGGCATGTAGAGCATGCCCAGTGCAACCGAGGCACTGAGGTTCATGGAGATGGTCAGAGTGGTTGTTTGAATGTACAGCTGGATGAGAAGCACAGACACAAACAGAAACACATTTCAGTACAGAGATCAGACTCCCACAGAGTCATGAAGAAATGGGCCTCTTTTGTATTTGGCACATTTGTTTTCTGCAGGAAAGACAAAAGTAACATTTAAATCTGTACAAGAAAAACAAAAAGGCACTTTACTGTGAAGGGCTAAGCTGCTACCACAACACATTTTAGCTCAGTTTCTGTGGAATTAACTGAAAAATGGTTTGTGGCGCAGTTGGTAGGGGTGCTGCCTCTCAGCAATAAGGTTGCCGGATCGAATCCCAGCCGGAGGCCTTCATGGGTGGAGTTTGCAAGTTTTTTCCGTGCATGCATGGACTTTCTCTGGGTACTCCAGTTTCTTCCCATAGACCAAAAACATGCATGTTAGGCTGAATGGTAACTCTAAATTGTCCCTAGATGTGAGTGAGAGAGGGAATGGTTGTTTCAGTGGTGTGGTCTATGCGATACGCGGGTATACGGCATATACCCAGTAGAAAAGTGTAAACATTTCAGAATATTCACTTAAAAGTGCCCAGTGATATGTAACATATCATTAGGCACATGTCATTGACACGTTAAACGGCAGTTGAATGCTTCAGTAACAATCTAGCTGTATACAGCGCTTATTTATTACATTTGCTCATCCAACAAATTATTGTATAATTCTGTACTTACTGCTACTTAATACTTGAACATGTTTTGCTTTGATACTGTTTTATACATTTTTATAACATGTTTTTAATACAAAGCCCACTGTTGTACACAGTTTGTTGTACATTTATTCAAATATAACCATCATCGAAATTCAATCAATGTATAAAAATCAAAAATAAAGTGACGATTGCGTTACATTAATTTTTAAGTACAGTATACCCACTACAAAAATATAGACTACACCACTGGGCTGTTTGTCTCGTTGTCTCTATGTGTCCCTGTGATGGACTGGAGACCGGTTCAGGGTGTCCCCCGCCTCTCAAACAGTGATGGCTGGGTATGGGCACCAGTGACCCCCCCCTCCGTGACCCAGAATGGAAAAAGTGGGTAAACATAATTAATGGATACATGTTTCTTTCCTGTGGTCAGTGGCTGTGGCAGCCATCTTGAATAGAGCTGGCTCCAAACGTTGGGCAGTTTTAACATTTTTTTTTAAATCTTTCATCACAATTTGTTTAACTCTTTATAAAACACGTTCTGGTAACACACACACACACATTAATTAATAATTAACTGCTTGAGCCTTTTGACGACTTTTATTCATAACAAGCCCTCCTGAGCAGATACAGATACTCTTCTGAGCAGCTTGATGAGATAAAGTCTAACAATAGCATTTGCCCCTTACCTAAATCTAAGCTAACAGAGAAAAGAGTGCACTTTCTTTGTTCTTTCCTTTAGTCTCGCAGTAAAATGGCCTGCAAACGTGTGTGTCATTAGAGGTTACGCTCTTATCTCGTACTGTTTGCGATCTCTCTTCTTGACGACTATTAAAAAAATTCTCATAACAAGATTCAGGCTTTGATACCCTATCATAGTTGACATTTGCATGCGTAGCAGTTGGCAACACGAAAAAGAGCTGTTCATTCGTTAAAATGAGCCAGCAGCCCTTATTAAAGCCTGACCTGCAGCTACGCACTCAGGACAAACACAGCTGAGGTGTTTTAAAGAGCACAGCTGAATCATCGTCATGACTTCATCGAAACGCCCCAACATGGCCTCCTTCCTACCAGGATGATTACAAACTGGATGGATGGAATGAACTGTCAGAGATGGCTCATAGCACTGACACATTGGTTTCTCTTCTCCTCGTGTATTATGGGTTCTATGTCACCATTTACACAGCTCTTTCTTCCTCTACAAACACTTAATGCACATTTTGAACAGTACAATAAAAGACAAAGCAAGAAAACTGCAGCAAACAGCAGGTCGAAGTTGGATTTTCTGTTGCTTTGATCGCAATGGATGCAGCCCGTGGAACACTCTTGCTTCTCAAAATCACACACGGATTATTTATAAGGTTGCCTCTTATGTAACGTGCAATGCTCCCTGCACCGCATTCCTTCTTGGCAACTACAATATGTGGGACCTTTTTTTTCTTCTTTCATTTGTATACTGAGAGATTGCAATCTGAATGTTAAACATAGTGATATCACTGAGAGCTGGGGAAGTCAGTTGATCAGCAGTCGTGAGAGAGCCTCTTGTTTCATTAAGTGTCCTGAAGGAGAAAGAATGGAGAAGGGGCATTATTGTTTCAAGAGCTTCCTCGCTAATCTACTGCACTTGAAAGCGTCAGATATCACTTATACTGTACGCTGCCTCTCTCTGTCAGTCAGCGATAATGTGGATGGGGGTGAGGACGTGACTGTAAACACATTATCCACCACGGCGTATCTGCAGAGAGGAGGGACACTCATCAAATCAGCGAGAGGAAGAAATGTCACCATTTGCATAGAAGCATTCTTTGTACACATCATTAATGGTAATTTTGATCATAGCAGTCTCATTTACATGTAAGACTTGCATCCTTTTGGATTTCAAATACTTAAAATAATAATAATAATAAGTCAGATGCTTGACATCTACATGCCACTGCACTGAACTGCTCCTCTCTCCTTTTACCGCCTTCTGCTCGGCTGTGCAGCAGCTTCAGAGGCAGTGATCTGGCTAGTACACCATGCATTAATAACTGTATAAATATGGCAGTGCACTCTGTTCTGTGTCACTCCAAGTTAGCGTCATGTCGTAGCTGTGAACTGGTGTTTCTGGTTAGATTTTGGGGTATTCGGTCAAGGTGCACAGGTGGGATGGAACAGTATTTTCCCCTGTGCTTTGTTTCCCTGTTTGGTGATCGGTAACCTGTCTGGTATCCATGGCAACACTACAGAGTTTGGTGCAAGCAACTAACGACAGCTGGAAGAAGCTTTTAATGAGATTCTGACACCTTACTATCTGTAATCCTGCTGACCCTGTCAGAACTGAGCTTGTGATCGTGCACGAGAGTTGATTCGGGCTAACAATGAGTTCACACACACACAAGCATGTATAGGTATGTGGGCTTTCAACCTCGTTAATGCTGCTACACATGCGCACAAATGAACGTAAACACACCGCATCCAATCCCTTTTCTCACCGTCTCTAATCACAGAGACAGGGTTTTTAAATTGTTTTTAAATTTATTGTGCCTTTCTGCAAGCTTGACCCAAATTCAACACCCCTCTCAGCTACCACTTGGATGTTTAGCTTGTCACAGAGCATTCATAATTAATTCCTTTTGCTTTAACATAAATAATTACATAAAGTCATATGAACTGCTTAGCAACTCTCTATTTATAGCCGCGGTAATGATTTATTTAAATCCTCATCAGAGAAATCAGAAAATGCTCGCCTTTAAATTTTACATCTCGTTGACAAAGCGAATGCAACAAACAGCCACAACAAACTGACGGAAAGCTGAGGAGGGTGTTTCTCATGATTATACCCACCTGGGACGAGCTCACAGCACAGGTAATTTAGCTGGGTATGGTTCGAAACAATAAATGCACACAGTGATAAGGACTTGATTCACTAAGTGACAATTAGGATGCTCTCTGCCCCGTTAGAGCACGCCTTACATAATGAGTCCAGGGGATTTACTGTCTCCTCCCAGCTACCTGGATGTCTTTTGTTGTTTTGGGTGGCCTACTTTTCTTAAATGGCTCCGAGTCATGAATACTTGTAGCTGGATTTGTGCTGTAAAAGCTCTATTACATACAGGAGATGGTGCGTTCTGTCAGCCAGGCTTGACTTCATTTTGACTCAGCACAGGAGAGGTTCAAGCAGAGGTTGTGGTGCATGTAACTCGCTCTGCATGTGCTGGAGTGGCCTAACAGCCAGAACAAGCAGAGAAAATCACTTCTGGTGTCTTTTTCAGGGTAATTTTAGTAATGCTGTGTAAAGAGTGGTCTTAAGGATGGACAGAACTTTTAAAGTGGGGTTCTATGAGAAACAATGGCTAACTTGTCATAGATGTCTCTCTGAATGAGCTCAGTTAGGAGAAATGGAGATTAACTGGACTAAAGTGGACTGCAGTCATCTTTGAAACTCCATTCTTGAGTACCGTATTTTTCGCTGTATAAGTTGCCGTTTTTTGCATAATTTGCATGCCCTGTGACTTATAGGCCGAAGTGACGTATTTATGGATTTTTCCCCCCATATTTATAAACCAACTTTTGGCTGAGATATGACCGTTTTCATTCATTCTTACTGAAAAAAAAATGAACAGTACCATTTTCAACCACTAGACAGCAGAACAGTAAGGCATGCAGTTATATCATGTAATAGGTAAAAGTGGCTATTAATGACAAATTCAAAAAGTTCAAGACAAAAACAACTGGACTTTATTTATTATACTTTACTTTATACTTTATTGTTTTTGTCTTGAACTTCTTTGAATTTACCATGTCCTGGATGACTGAGAATCTTCACCAGCTATTAATGACTCAATCGGCTTGCCATAGTCTTCAAATCAGCCACTAGGGAGCACAAGCCAGTGCATCTCTTGTTCCTGTCCCAAGCCCGGGTAAATGGTGAGGGTTGTGTCAGGAATGGCATCCAATGTAAAACACTTTTGCCAAAACCATAATGCGAGTTCATCACAGTGAAACCATACCGGATTGATCGAGGCCCAGGTTAACAACGACCGCCACCGGTGCTGTTGACAAACGGGGTACTGGCGGAAATTGTGCTACTGTTAGTCGAAGACCCCGAGGAGGGAAACGTGTCAAGAGACAGAGGGAGAAGAGGAAAGTGAAGAATGTAGGACTGAGGGTTGCAACTCTAAATGTGGGGACAATGACAGGCAAAGGTAGAGAGCTGGCTGACATGATGCAGAGAAGAAAGGTAGATGTTTTATGTGTCCAAGAGACCAAGTGGAAGGGCAGCAAGGCTCGCAGCATTGGAGCAGGGTTCAAACTGTTTTACCATGGTGTGGATAGAAAGAGAAATGGAGTAGGGGTGGTCCTGAAGGAGGAGTTGGCAAAGAATGTAGTAGAGGTGAAGAGAGTGTCAGATAGGGTGATGTGCTGAAGGTAGAAGTAGAAGGTCTGATGCTAAACATAGTCAGTGGTTATGCTCCACAGGTTGGATGTGATGGGGAGGAGAAAGATACATTTTGGAAAGATTTGGATGAAGTGATAGAGAGTATTCCCAGGGAGGAAAGAGTGGTGATTGGAGCAGACCTGAATGGACATGTTGGTGAAGGAAACAGAGGGGATGAGGAAGTGATGGGTAGGTTTGGTGTCAAGGAAAGAAACCAGGAAGGACAGTTGGTGGTGGATTTTGCCAAGAGAATGGAAATGGCTATAGTCAATACCTATATTTCCAAAAGAGGGAGGAACATAGAGTGACCCATGAGAGTGGAGGAAGGAGTATGCAGGACGGCTACATTCTGTGTGGAAGAGGAAACCTGAGGGATATTGGAGACTGTAAGGTTGTGGCAGGGGAGAGCGTGGCCTGACAGCATCGGATGGTTGTGTGTAGAATGACTGTTGTTGTGAAGAAGAGAAAAATAGTAAAATCAGAGAAGAAGACCAAATGGTGGAAGCTAAAGAAGGAAGAATGTTGTGAGAAATTCAGAGACGAGCTGTTAAAGGCTCTGGGTGGTAAGAAAGAGCTTCCAAGTGACTGGGCTACTACAGCAACAGTAATTAGAGAGACAGGTAGGAAGGTACTTGGTGTGTCATCTGGACAGAGAATGGATGATAAGGAAACCTGGTGGTGGAATAGTGAAGTGCAGGACACCTTCAAAGAAAGAGATTAGCCAAGAAGAAATATGACTGTGAGAGGACTGAAGAGAGGAGACAGGAATATAAAGAGATGGGACATAGAGCAAAGAGGGAAGTAGCTAAGGCAAAGCAGAGGGTGTATGATGAGTTGTATGGGAGACTAAAGAGGGTGAGAAGGACTTGTACCAATTGGCAAGACAGAGGGATCAGGCTGGAAAGGATGTGCAACATGTTAGGCTTATTAAAGATAGGAATGGTAATGTTCTAACAAGTGAGGGGAGTGTGACGGGAAAATGGAAGGAGTACTTGAGGAGCAAATGAATAAAGAGAATGAAAGAGAAACAAGAGTAGAGGTCATAGAAACTGTGGACCATGAACTGCGAAAGATTATTGAGGGTGATGTCCATAAAGTTCTGAAGAGAATGAAGAAGGGGAAGGCAGTATAAATTGATGACATACCAGTGGAGGTTTGGAAATGTCTTGGAGAGATGGCAGTGAGGATTTTGACTCAAATGTCCAATAATAATAATAATAATAATAATAATAATAATAATAATAATAATGAATTCAATTTATAACGCACTTTTTATTAGTGAAAATCTCAAAGTGCTACACACATTCATACACCGGTAGCGGCAGACTACCATGCAAGGTGCTTTCCAATCCTACCGGGAGCAACTTGGGGTTAAGTGTCTTGCCCAAGGACACAACGACACATGGTGTGGGGAACCGGGATTCGAACCGGCAACCTTCAGATCGGGGGACGACTGCCATTACCACTACGCCACGGCCGCCCCAATGGCATATTTGAGGGTGAAGAAATGTCTGAGGAATTAAGAAGAAGTATGCTGGTGCCAATTTCTAAGAACAAGGGTGATGTACAGAGTTATAGCAACTACAAGGGAATTAAGTTGATGAGCCACATGATGAAGATTTGGAAGAGAGTTATGGAAGCAAGACTTAGACAAGAGGTCTGTGAGCAACAGTATGGTTTCATGCCAAGAAAGAGCACCATATATGCCATCTTTACTTTGAGAATGCTGATGGAGAAGTACAGAGGGTCAAAAAGGACCATATATGCCATCTTTGCTTTGAGAATGCTGATGGAGAAGTACAGAGGGTCAAAAAGGACTCCATTGTGTCTTTGTGGAATTAGAAAAAGCATATGACAGGGTGCCAAGAGAGGAGGTGTGGAATTGCATGAGGAAATCTGGAGTGGCAGATAAGGATGTTAAACTGGTACAGGACAGTGGTGAGATGTGCTGTAGGAGTGACAGATAGCTTCAAGGTGGAGGTGGAATTGCATCAAGGATCAGCTCTGAGCCCTTTCTTGTTTGCTCTGGTGATGGACCGACTAACAGATGAGGTCAGGCAGGAATCCCCATGGACTATGATGTTTGTAGATGACACTGTGATATGTGGTGTGAACAGGGAATAGGTGGAAGAGAACTTGAAGAGGTGGAGGTATGCACTTGAAAGAAGAGGAATAAAAGTCATCTGTAGTAAGACAGAGTACATGTGTGTGAATGAAAGGGAGGCCGGTGGAACAGTGAGGCTATAAGGATCGGAGATCACAAAGATGCAGGACTTCAAGTACTTGGGGTCCACTATCCAGGAAAATGGGGAATGTGGGAAATGTAGTGATACACCTAGCCTCTGATATTTTAGGCTTGACCTTCAAGTACACCTCTCTGCATCTCTCTGGAACTCTAAGTGTTACACCTTCTTGAAGCCCTCAAGGAGACGATTGGACACTTATATGGGTTAACAATTATTGTGAATTAATGGACACTAATTAATAGGGATGGGGCCGATCCGATCCAGTATCGGTATCTGTATCCGATACCAGCATTATTTAAGTATTGGGTATCGGATCAAACCTGCCGATACTTTTCCGATCCAGCTTCAAAGAGCACTTGTGTTCAATCACAATCTGTGACTGCCCTTTTTAACATTGTGTGAGATAAACCCAATGAAGACACTCTTAAGCCTTACAATAGGGGGGTTCCCTATTGTAAGGCTTAAGAGTGTCTTCATTGGGTTTATCTCACACAATGTTAAAATGAATAGTTTGGGTGCAAAAGTTTCATTATACAGAGTCAAATACCTGAACAGTATCGGATCGGGAAAGTATCGGTATCGGCCGATACTGAGTTAATAAGTATCGGTATCGGATCGGAAGTGAGAAATGTGGATCGGTGCATCCCTACTAATTAATCAGATTGAACTTTCTCTTTAATGTGTGTTAATTCAGAATTGATCAAACAGTATTTTTGTCATTTCAATGATGATTTTACTAAGCTGGTATATTTTAAATATGACAAAGTTAAGAGAACATCTCAGAATGATCGTGCTTTGAACTGTCTGCTCTAGGCAGAATAAGTGTCTAAAGTTGAAGGAACAATCCTTCGTATTTGTTTGAACTGTTTTTGTTTCGAAGGAAAAGTGCTAGACATAGCTTGCTTTCGGTCTCCCGTCCTTTCTAAAAACAATGAATCTGTTCTCAAAACAAAGTACTGACTTGTTCACATGCACCTGCATACTCTGACGTTGTGTTCTGTGTATTGTCTACCCTATCATCTGTCACTCAAACTCACTCACTTGCAAAGCCACACCCTCTCTAGGGGTGCGACAACCAATCAGCAGGAAGTATGTGACTAAGTCACACCCCCTTCTTAAAGGGCACTTCCTGCATTTTGGGTTAGTGTTTGGAGGAGAACGAACTGACAACTTGCTTCTCTCCTCGGGGAAAGCTGGAGACGGCCCGGTCATTGTGTCAAATCGACCCATGTCTCAGCTGGAATCATAGTAAAGCCTTACTTTGATCCTTTCACTCATTTCTGAAAGAATTTGTTTTCTGAAGTTTTACTTTGAAAGTACCGCCAGTGCGATTGGGGCCTGTTCCTGCCGGTGAAAGCGTGCTCCCGCTCGTCTGATCCAGACATACACGCACGAAGTCATCTGGACATTCACTGGACAACACAATCCGTTAGTGTCCACAAACTTCTCAGTCCTCACCTCGCAAGACGTCTCGTCACCAGGTAAAGAGGCTTTGCTTGTATGCTGCACGTGTCGGAGGCACAGCCTGATCCGTATGGGAAGGTGCCACTCTGGTTGTTTCAAAGTAAACAACTTTAGTTAACTTAGCTTTCATATTCCTTCCTCCTATTTCTTATTTTTCATAAGCTTTAATCTGTCAAGTAATGTGCCAACAGTTAAGTTTAAACTGTCTGTTTGTTTTAATTTGAATTCTTGTCAACGTAGTTATTAAATCAGAGCTAATATCGATACAAATGTTTAATGTAATTCTTGTGATAGTTTCAATAAAAGGTCTATTTTCTGGTAGACCAACATAAGTTGAGCCTCTTGTGAAATTACATTCTTGTCTAATCACAGTAAAAACAATTTAGTATCGGAAAAAGGAAGAACTCGCGCATTGGTGGCAGTTTGTGCAAGATTAAAGTCTGCCAAACTGCGCATCTACAATAATGGTGGCTCAGTAAGTGTTTAAATACCTTACCAAGCGCATTATTTCTTACAGAAATAAGTGAAAAAGAGAGTCCAGGCAGGATGGAGTGGATGGAGAAAGGTTTCAGGAGGGATTTGTGACATAATGTATCAGCAAAGGTCAAAGGAAAAGTTTACAAGACAGTGGCGAGACCAGTTATGTTGTATGGTCTGGAGACAGTGACAATGAAAAAAGAAAGACAGGAGAAAGAACTGGAAGTGGCAGAAATGAAGATGCTGAGGTTCTCCTTAGGAGTGACAAGGATGGATAAGATCAGGAATGAGATCATCAGAGGTACAGCACATGTTGAACAACTGGGTGATAAAGTTAGGGAGGCCAGACTGAGATGGTTTGGACATGAGGGACAGTAGGTATATTGGTAGAAGGCTGTTAGAAATGCAGCTGTCAGGAAAAAGACAAAGAGGAAGGCCAAAAAGGAGATATATGGATGCAGTTAGAGAGGACATGGAGGTAGTTGGAATGGGGACCGAGGATGCAGAGGACAGAGTGAGGTGGAGGAGGATAACTTGCTGTGGCGACCCCTAACGAGGGAAAAGCCGAAAGAAGAAGATGAAGAAGGATTGCCATAGTCTTCCACTTTGTTCTGCTCGCTGCTTGGAGCAACCATCAAACTAGCTTCATTTCGCTGCACTGCCCCAGCAAAATGAAGCTAATTAGACCATTAATGGGCATTACTAAGTAAAAGTTAAACTGAGACACACCTTTGCTATAAATTTGAGCAAACAAATAATTGTTTCAGATGCTTTTCTTGTTAAATTTTGATGAAACGCACAGCGGTCCTCCTTATTTTTTTCCTCCCTGTCTGTCTACTCCCGGGAGCACTGAGGCAGCAAATACTTTTGAAATACAGCTGATTTGACTGTTAAAGTCCTTTTATTAAGCAAACGCTAGACCTCAGTCTAATATAATGTCGAGCAAACAAATAATTATTTTTAGGTGTTTATATTGTTAAATTTTGAAGAAATGAACAATAGCTCGTCCCTTTGTGAATGCTCACTTATGCAAATCGGCTTTTGAAATACAGCAAAATTTTCAGTCAAAGTGCATTTATTAAGCAAAAGTTCAGCTGAGACATATCTTTCCTATAATTTCGAGCAAAGAAATAATTGTTTTTAAGTGTTATTCTTGTTAAAGTTCTCCCGTGCACGCTCCCGCGGCTGCCATTTGGCAGCCCGTCGATTTTTGGCACAAAACTGGCCCACATTTCCGGGTTTGGCCCACAATTCCAGGTTGTCAGTGGTGAGGTGACGTGAAACAAATGCGATGCATCAGCGGTGACTCATAATAGATGCGACTTATACAGAGTAGGGATGGGGCCGATCCGATCCAGTATCGGTATCGGTATCCGATACCAGCATTATTTAAGTATCGGGTATTGGATCAAACCTGCCGATACTTTTCCGATCCAGCTTCAAAGAGCACTTGTGTTCAATCACAATCTGTGACTGCCCTTTTTAACATTGTGTGAGATAAACCCAATGAAGACACTCTTAAGCCTTACAATAGGGGGGTTCCCTATTGTAAGGCTTAAGAGTGTCTTCATTGGGTTTATCTCACACAATGTTAAAATGAATAGTTTGGGTGCAAAAGTTTCATTATACAGAGTCAAATACCTGAACAGTATCGGATCGGGAAAGTATCGGTATCGGTCGATACTGAGTTAATAAGTATCGGTATCGGATCGGAAGTGAGAAATGTGGATCGGTGCATCCCTAATACAGAGAAGTGACATATTTATGGATTTTTCCACTTTATCAGACAACTATGGACTGATGCCACTTACATGGTGGTGTATCACGGCAGAAAATATGGTATTTCATTTGAATGAAATTTTGTTAAGCTGTACACTGCTCCCATTTTCTCATTACACAGTTATTCTGGGAGAAATATTATTATTTATTTTCCTTCTGAAAGGGTGCTAGTCTATACCAGAAGAGCTACAGATAGCTGCTGTTGTTGCTATCTGTACTTGTAAATATCTTGAAAATTGTACCTGATTAACCATGTAATTTAAAACTGTAAAGGTTTCTAAAATAATTTTCAAGGTTCAAGGCTGAAGGTCACTTTATTGTCATTCACATCACATGTGGTACATGAGGTGGAACAAAATTGTGTACTCAAGGTCCCAGTTACACCCCAAAATAGCAAAAATATAAATAATAAAAAAGACACAGTAACCACTGCAAAATATTAAAGTTGGAGATGGCAGTCATCCACTTTGTTTTTGGCCCCGCTTGGACTGGCCATTAGCTCATCAATTTGTTTAGAATTAAACTTTATTCCTCAATACTGAGGTTGTTCAAAGAGCTGTTCACAACAGGTAAGATATTAATTGTTAATAGCCTTTCCAGAACTGCACCTCATAAGCTCTGAACTATGCTTTTAGGAGAAAATACTGTATTTTTATGAAATGTTGATTAATGATTGAAAGAAAACCCATCCATCCATCCATCCATCCATCCATCCATCCAGCCATCCATCATCTTCACCCACTCTTTCCTTCTTAGTTCACAGATGTCACTGGTGCCCATGTCCAGCAGTCACTGTGAGAGAGGTGGGGGACACCCTGGTCAGGTCTCCAGTCCATCACAGGGACACATAGAGACAAACGAGACAAACAACCATTCACTCTCTCACTCACACCTAGAGACAATTTAGAGTCACCAATCAGTCTAACATGCATGTTTTTGGTGTGTGGGAGGAAACCCGAGTACCCGGAGAAAACCCACGCATGCACGGAAAGAATATACAAACTCCATCCAGAAAGGCCCCCCTGTTGGGATTTGAACTAGCGACCTTCTCACTGAGAGGAAACAGCTTTATCAACTGTGCCACAATGCCAGACAAAAGAAAAAAAACAAATACGATAAATTCTGAACACAATTTTGCTAAAATCAAAAGAAAAAATATATAACTATTTTCAATATTTGTTGCTAACCAGTTAGGAGTCATTGGGTCTTTAGGGGCAGAGACAATCAAGAGAAGATGAGTTTGGGGAGTACTTGAAAACAATTAAAAACATATTTAACAAGTATAATAAGTAAAAACTATTTTGAAGAGAATCATTGTCATGCCAACTTTTTCTCATTACAGAATAGTCTTCACGTCTCTGCAGAAGCACAGATTTTTCCAATCAAACAATCTACCAAAAATGAACAGTTCTGGATAACAACACTGAGGATTACATCCAATGCAACAATCTTGATAATCAAATAATTTTATCAAGTACTATCAGTCTCAGGCAGCGTAACTACCAAGTAAAAAAAAAAAAGTGCATGACGCACTCTGGCTGAAGATCATTTGCATGCCTCCTCTAGGGTATCTCAAATGAATTACACAATATGGCATCTAATATAATTATATTTTATATATAAAATTGAAAATTGAAAGTTCACATTTTAAAAATCATCCTTTCATGGTATTTTTTTTTACCCACAGTTTAAATGACACACATTTGTACACGCCTAAGGAAAGTGTTGCTTTTCCCGGCCTTCCAGTTTTTACCAAGACAAAACTGTGGGGTCATCACAATTTCAGCTTTGCAGCTCTAAGTGCTGTAAAACCAATGTCACACTTTCTGTTCCATAATAAATACATATTGGCTCAAGTAAAAAATAAAAATAAAATCACGTTACATTGCACTTGACCAATCCTAGGTTTTTGTTGGCTGCAGCTGATGCCTGCTCAAGGTTTCATACATAAAACAAATGATGGGGGAATTGTACATGTTCGTTTAAAAATAATCCACATCTCCTCAATAAGTGTCAAGTCCAGTGCCGGTTAGAGCAGTCGTCCTCCAATGCAAAAGTTGGTTGTTTGATTCCAACAGCTGTCTCATGTCGAAGTGTCCTTGGGCAAGACACTGAACCCCTCTTTGCCTCCGATTTGTGTCCCATCGGTGTCTGAATGATCTAAAGCACTGATTAATCGTTCTACAGGTATAATAAAGTGCTGTATGAATGGGTAGATTAGAGCACAGGTTGTAGTGTAAAGAGCTTTGAGTATCTTGATAACTTAAAAAGGCACTATATAAGTACAGTCCAATAACCATTTAAGTGCAGTTTGCAATGAAAAGAGAAGATTAGGAGTTGTAATTTTCTATTACTGGCTGAAAGCTCATGGTAAACAAACTACCGGTATAGTGAACTATAAATGGCATAGGTTGAAAGAGTTTACTCAGGTAGGTTTACAGATATCTGCAGGTTGGACATGTGGGCACACTCTCAATGTAAACAAAGCCCTCAGATCAGGGTTTAATCTGAGCTGGATTCTGTCGGAACAGGATTCGGGAACTCTCTTATTTTAACAGGGTGCGTTCCGCTATCTCTTTGCATGGATCCAGTAACTCTCAGGCTCAAATAAAGTTATGGGCAAATATGACTGCCTTGAACGAATAAAACTTGTGTTGGATATGTAAACTGAAAATATTTACATAAACACTAATTCTAAACACAACAGCCACTTATGATCTGCCCCTTCAAGAAGCATTTTTGCATCTACCCTTAAAAAATCTCCGCCCCTAAAAGAGTTTTGGGCTGAATGCTGAGCTAGCCAGTGAGTCGTGTGCGCCGGGCAGGAGCCCAGATGGAGGAGGTACATGGAGGTTTTACATATGGAGTCAGACAACGAGCAGGGACAGTGTCAGGCTTGGAACCATAAAGGAAGGGGTGGGGGTGTGCTTGACTGAAGCGGAGTGTTTACAAATGTAGACAAATATAGATGTTTAACAACCCGTTAAAATACACATAAATGCAGGAAATTGCATGCACAGAGAGATGAGCCTTCACATTTCTTCAAAATTTAACAAGATAAACATCTAAAAACAATTATTTGTTTACTCAAAATTATAGTAAAGGTGTGTCTCAGTCTAACGTTTGCTTAATAAATGCACTTTGACAATCAAATCAGCTGTATTTCAAAAGCCGATACGCAGAAGTAAACACGTGTATGCGGCGAGTCGCTGTGCAAATTTAACAAGATAAACACCTAAAAACAATTATTATTTTTTTTCAAAATTATAGCAAAGGTGTGTCTCCGTTGAACTATTCCTTAAAAAGTATACTTTAATGGCCAAATCAGCTGAATTTCAAAAATATTTTTGCTGCCTTGGTGCTCTGGGAGTGCGCAGCGGGATGAAAAAAAAAAGGAGGAACGCTGCTCTGTTTCTTCGAAATTTAACAAGAAAAGCACCTAAAACAATCATTTGTTTGCTCAACATTATAGCAAAGGTGTGTCTCAGTCTAACGGTTGCTTAATAAATGCACTTTAATGGTCAAATTAGCTGCATTTCACTGGGGCGGTGCAGTTGGTTTAACTTGCTTCAAGCAGTGAGCAGAACAAAGGTGGGGGTACTATAGCTATATATACTAATATAATATATACTATAGCAAACTGATTGTGCCATTAATAGCTAGTGAAGATTCTCAGTCATCCAAGACATGGTAAATTCAAAAAAGTTAAAAAAAAATAAAAATAAAGTATAGTATAATAAATAGTCCAGTTGCTTTTGTCCTGACCTTTTCTGAATTTGTCATTATAGCCACGTTTATCTATTACCATACATGATACAACGGCATGCCTTATTGCTACTACTACTCTGCTGCCATCTAGTGGTTGAAAATTGTACTGTTATTTTTTTCCAGTCAGAATGAATGAAAATGGTCATCTCTCAGCCAAAAAATGGTTTATAAATATGGGGAAATATTCATAAATACGTCGCTCCGGCCTATAAGTTGCAGGGCATGCAAATTGTGCACAAAACCCCCTTCCACAACTTATAGGCCAAAAAATATGGTACTTCTCTTCTGGCATAGATCAATTTATAAATTAAGCTCTGACTCAGATGATACCTGAACATTAGCTTAATTGGCTCAGTTTGAGAGAAAATATGTACCAATACAGTAAAATTGTCAATCTTCTCCATCCTAAACAGCTCCTTATATGGACATCAACATTGCTGACCTATTTTCAGTCTCTTCGGTTGTTGCCGTACTTAAACAAAAACATGTGGTAGTTGAAAGGCTTACACAATTTTTTTTTTACAAGTTTTAATTTAAGGACACAATAATGTAAAAGTATGTTTCCCCAGTAATTTTTAAAGCTTATTATTATCATAACATGATGAATGTGTGATTTTGTTTTCAAAGTCTGTTAGAACGACTTGTCTTGCTGAGGTCCAGGGCCAATGACGGCTAACTGTGGAGGCAGGTGACTCACAACCGTAAACTTGAAAACATGGATTAGCCAACCCAGCTCCAGCAGGTGCACACAGGAGCCACGGTGGATGCTATGTGAACTTTTGTCACTGTTTTCACATGACTTCCCTCAATATGAGTCTGAAAGGGCAAATCAGAGGAAGAGGGAAGAAGTCACAGCTGTGGAAAACAAGGGCATCTCAATAGTGTTGAGTTTAAGAAATAATACACTCAGCGTGCTCACAACTGCCGCTACGAGACCAGGTTAGGTCAGACAGGGCCAGCTGAATTTTGGAGCCATCTGTGGAGGCTGGTATGGAGTGTTTTCGGTGTTAGAAATATTGTGATATTAGATGTGGGGGAGATTACTCACGTGTGAGTGGGTGTGGATCCACATCTGCACATGAAAACACCACTTAGGCAAGATTCTTACAAAACCAGGCTACACTCAAATGCACTACATTTAGCTTCTAATAGATTAAATGCTGATTAATACAAAAACAAATGCACACAGTGTCAATTTAATGTCCTCATATTGCGCTAATTTATCGAAGAAGTAAGCTCTGAAATTGGATGTGCATGTTTATTCTGCCTAAACAAAGACAGGCTGAGAAATGCATGTTGAATATTTAACCATAATGAGTGGGATGGCCTCAAACAACCTCGACTTCTACACTTTTTTTTTTTTTTTTGCAGAGGATGATACTGAGACGTGCCGTGGCACTTCTCACCAGCAGTAGCTGGGGATTAAACAGAAATGCACCCACAGAAGACGTTCCGTTAGGATGCTGTAGTGTGAACCAAGAGAAGTTGAGCAAGGCAAAATCTGGTGTGATGAAGGGGTTAACTGCCTAAAGGGGAAAGATAAACACATTACTGCTTCGCTAGTTGCCGCAAGTAACGTAATGAACTCCTAATCGCTGCTGAGGGTGTAATTCATCTATAAAATCAGCAGCAAATTGAGATGAGGAAAATCAGTTTCTGATCCATCTCATGCTGGAGCTTAGCAGGAAAGATATTGAACTCTCAAAAGGTTAGGAGTAGCACTTTCCTGTCAGCATTGATATTCTGTCAGTGGAAACGTCCCCCTCGGCTGCGCGTCATGTACACACGGGCCTGCCAGGCAGCAACGTGTCAGGCAGATGAATGCATCTGTATTCTGCTCAGGCTGGCCTGATAAGAAGCCACTAACACCAAAGGTCAGCATGTCATTCTCTCAACTCCAGCAGCACACAATGTCAAAAGCTTCGTTGAGTGCAGTTGTCAAGAGAAGGACTATGTTTACCCTCTCCACCTAATTTCCCCACCCATCCCGTCTCCTCCTGGTCCTTGTCATCCCCTGCCTCCACCCCCAACGACTTACCTTCTCTCTCCAGAGAAAAAAGCAATCACAGAACATGTAGAGCGCTGCGCTCTTGGCACCTCAACTCCTGCTCCACCTTTACATTCCTATTTCTCTCTGTCAAGCATCTCACAACAGGTTCTGGTCAGAGCCATCCAGATTCAGCACACATCAAAACCCATAGACATGCGTGTGTGTGTGCGTTTATGTTCCCGTTGCACATTGTGTGCTTTCATTTTATGCTCGTGCATATGTTTAGACAAGATAAAACCAGGGCAGTAAGACTGAAAGGAACACTCATGAAAGGAAGGAGCGAGAAAGACAAAGAGCCGGGTGGTGAGTGAGAAGGCATGAGAGAAAGAAATGACTCACCTTCTCCGCCGACTGGGCTGTGCCAAAGAAAATTGGGATGAAGGCCAGCCACACTATGCAAGTGGTGTACATGGTGAAGCCAATGGGCTTGGCTTCATTGAAGTCTTCTGGTACATCCCTGGTCTTGATGGCGTAGATGGTGCAGGTCACCATCAACAGGATGCTGTAGCCCAGCGAGCAGATAATTTGCAAGTCCGTGATGTCGCACTTCAGCACGCCATGGGCCAGCATGGGGTTGATGGTCTTTTGCTCATCGTAGTCAATGATCGTGTCTGGCGGGTCGACGGCAAACCACACCAGCACCCCCAACAACTGCACAGAGATTAAACTGGAAGTGATGGCGATCTGCGAGGTGGGACTGATGAAGCGAGGGGCCGTGACCATCTGCTTGCCCTGCTCGAAGATGCGATAGATCCGATTGGTCTTGGTGAGCAGGGCGGCGTAGCTGATGCACATACCTAGGCCCAGGAAGATCCTCCTGAAGGCACAGACGGCCACGTCAGGCTTGGCGATCATGAGGAAAGTGATGATGTAGCAGAGAAAGATGCCCGTCAGCAGCACGTAGCTCAGCTCTCGGCCACATGCCCGCACTATGGGCGTGTCATTGTAGCGCACAAATGTTGCCATCACAAAGATGGTGGCGATGATACCAAGCATGGCCAGGAAGACGGGGATAACTGCCCAAGGTGAGTGCCACTCCAGCTTGATGATGGGGATGGGCTGACAGGCTGTTCTGTTGGAATTGGGCCTCTTGTCGTAGGCACATAATCTGCAGGAAGTCTCGTCGTACTGGTACTGGTAACCGTCACACAGCTCGCAGTGCCAGCAGCATGGCATGCCCTTTACTTTCTTTTTCCTCTCTCCGGTTTTGCAGGGTAGACTACACACCGAGATGGGCACCTCCTGCTCACCATCTGGCCACTGAAGCTCCTCCAGCTGGGGGGAGATGTGACAGGAAGAGGAGTCAGTGACTGTGACATAAGCAAGAGGTATCCAAACAGGATGTCAATCTGTTGTACAAACACAACATGTAATCCTCCCACAGCCTACAGGTACGGTTAACTTATTACGGCACAGCATTGTTCTTGACAGTTTCTTAAAAGAACAGTGTTTTCCAATGTTTAAAATAATTAACGTCGCCATGGCAACAGAGAGCACTTCTGTTCAGTGAAATAAAAATAAATGTGAATTGCAAAAGACATTAGGTTTTAATACAGAAGCCAGTGAGGTATGAAATACGTGATGTGAAGGAAGGAAAATGAGATTTGGGTTCGCAAAACGTGACCGCTCGACTTTGCAGGCCCATTTCGAGTTTATGAGCCTGTCATGAAGAAGAAAAGTGAGGTATGCAGAAGCACCGTAATGCTGTGTTCGAGTCCAAAAGGCCTCGAGGCGTTTTATGATTCAAGTTAAATCTAAACTAGTTTGAACATACTAGTCAGACTAGAAAGCCGTGACAAGATGGATTTCCATATTTTTGGTGAGGTAAAAAAAAATTTCACATTACTCTGAGATGATCTTTTGATTTATTTTAAAGGTGCACTGAACTTTGGCTTAAAAGCGCCAGAAGATCAAAGCATCATCAACTCGGCTTCACAGCTGTATCAAAGATCAGCAGTGAGTGACTTGATACCTGAATACATTTTCTTCATGTTTTTCTCCACTTCATCTCCAGCGCACTGAGGGCCGGTTCACATCTGTCATTAACACGAATCTTTGGTGATCCATAACACTTCTAAGCGTAAACGCCAACATGCTCAGGAGAGTTTGAGGATCACACAGATCACATTCAGAGCTGCTCAGAACCTCAGGGAGTTAAAGTCAGGCATATCCTGGACCACAAAGAAGGACCTTATTATTGATGTCTTCCATCTAAACTAGAGGGTTACCATTAGATTTTTTATTTCTTATTTTTAAACACTTTTATCATTTATCAATGACAAAAAAATGCAGTATTTTGTTTGAGTAGCTGCAGCGACTATAAACTTTAAATTAATTCTGCAGAACTCTTGTGTTCACTCCTTACTCCTTGCACTGAATGCTAAGGTAAAGTTGCTGACTGTGTGGTCCTCAAAACTAATGTCTGAACAAAAAAAAAAACAGGAACTTAAAGGGACAGTCTGGTCATTTTTGAAGCAAACATCTGTTAATTTTTTTTCAATAGTTAGTGCCTTATCAGCTGTGACATCAGTCATAGAGCACAGAGTTTGAAGAAAGAAGCAGATGTTTTTTGTCCAGGCTAAAATAATGACTAGCCCAGGGGTCTATAAACTTTTTGATCATAAAAACTATATTTCTGTCTCTTCGCTCACTATATAAAATGTTTCTGGAGCCACAAAACCTGCTACAACTGTGATTATCAACTGATGGGCCACTGAGTTTGAGAGGGGCTTTTTTGGCCAGTGGGGGTGACATTATAAAAACTACAATTATTATGAAATTTAACATTTATTGATATTTTTACATTTTATGACAATAAAAAGACCATATCATGTAAAGAAGGAAAATTATTATAGTTTATACTGATTTTGATTAAAATTAATACACTGAACACTGCAGGCCTGTGTGAGGAATAATAAACAAGTATTGGGCAGGGCTGAGGCAGGTGGCCACACCAGTGCCCATGTCTTGCAGTCCTGAGGTTGCGGGTTCAAGCCTGGGTTGTGTCAGGAAGGGCATCTGGCATAAAACAAATAGCCAAATCTTTCATGCGAGTGGTGACCTCTGAAGAAAGGAAGAGCCGAAAGATACTAAGTTACTTACTACTTCAACAATTTCCTGTGGGATCAAAAAAGTTCTTATCTTATCTTACTAGTAGTTATCATCGGGCAAAAATGTAAAAGCATGTGACAATAAAACTACCAAAACCAGCCTTTTGTGTTGTGGATATAAACAGTAATATAATTAAATTTCATTAAGTTTTGGTCAAAGCTTCAAAGAGCTGCCGATGAGGGACTAACGAGCCACATGTGCCTCAGAGCCGCAGGTTGCAGACCCCTGGACTAGCCAAATGAGGGGCCCCTGTTTATTCTGAGGCTGCAAATGTATCATTCAGTCCATGTTTCCATCTCGCCCAGTCTGTCGAAAAGTTCACGCAACTCCAGGCAGACTGACATATATGAAGCCTCATGGTTTACATCTATGGTCAGCACACATGTTTGAGTAACAGATGTTGTTTTGTTGGAAAAACAACAAACTAAACATGTCGGGTCATGCACAAGTTTAGAGGTTGAGTAGCGTTCATTCACATCAGTATATGTTTTTAAGGAAAACAGATTTATAAGCCTAAAAACTATAAATGTGCCTTTGTTTGGTCATTAGCCTGCCTGGAGGAAGTTTTCTCCATCTGTTCCATGACATCTGATAAGGTACTGACTGCTGACTAGCCTCAATTAAAAAATTCATCAGAACATTATTTAAAAATCAACAGATTATCCCTTTAAGAAACAAGCATTGTCTTTAAGGCCCTGTACACACGTAGCCTGGTGTTTTGAAAAACGAATATCTGCACAAAAAATATCTCTGTCCATTCATGTTCGGATATTTAAAATGTTTGTCTACATGTACCCGTTTATTTTCACCACAGAGCGTTGTAATGAATATGCTGAACCCATAGGTGGCAGTGTAGTGCCGTCAAAACCCTTCAAACCAACCACAAATTCCTGTTAATTTTTTTTTTTTTCTTTGTTCGTTTGTGTGGACAGACCGCGAGGTTGAACTACTATTAAATACCGTGTTGGAGTACAAAGTTAATAAAACGCAGGAAAATGTCGACTGGGAATCATGTCCGACTGGGAATCATGTCAGAGCAGGTATGTTGACATTTTTAGTGCATTTTTTTCGCCGAGCATTATGTGACGTCAGCTAGCAGCTGGAGCAGAAACCTCCGGTTCTGAAGTCCACACGCAAACTCAAAAGCGGAGAATTCTCAAATCTCCACTTTGGTCGGAGTTTTTTAATTATTCATTCATAGTTACATCAACCGGAGTTCACGTGTGGATGAAAGGCCAAACCGCATGATAAACTGTTCGGCTTTACTGATATCCGACTACGTGTGTACAGGGCTTTAGAAACAGAGTTCCACCATCTAAGGCTTTTTAATCAATTAATGTTTTTACATTTCTGTGCAGACGGACTACAGAGAAGTGTTTTTCTCTGGAAACATCGAGTATGAACTTAACTTCAAGGGTACACAACTTGGATCATTTGAAACATACCGAACAGAACCAAGTCAAATTAGTTTCAAGTAAAACATCAAAGTTTAGTGAAAGACTTCAAGGAGTAGACAAACTGCAGCTCGACTGACTTTTTAAAGTGAAACTCTTTTCCTGAGATCGTTGACACGGCTTGTTAAACCTAAAAGTAACGATCAGACTTTAAAAGAAATCTTTTCCAGTCCCTGTTGTCCATCATCTTGTGTTCAAAAAGCAAAAAGTGTCATTTTTACACAATTGATGTGCTCACCAAAGATGTCACAGTGTTCTGCAGAGACTTTAAGTGGCTGTTTCTTTCTTTTTTACCTAACTTTTGTAGCGTCAAAAGGAATGACAATCAGTAGAAGAAAAAAAACTGTGGTCAATGAGCGTCTGTTACACAGCTCATATATTTGTTCAGTAAACTAGAGATTTGATTAGATTTTCTTTAAAAAAATTCTCCTGTTCTACCTTATTATGACAAGTAAATACAAGTTTGCTTTGACTCATAATTACCCAAAAACATAAAACTGTCTCGTTTTGCCCAGACAGATTCACAGCTGTTTGAGGTTTCATTAAAAATATCCTTATTTCTCTCTTTTTTAATAAACGTGATTCATTAAAGATAAACATCAAAACATATGAATAACTTCTGCTGTTTCACTTGAAGTAAAAAAACTAATAATAACACATGTTAATAATAATTCTTCAAGATAATTAAATCCTTTGTTCATCGGTGGCCAATAATTAGAGATGCTGAGCCAACACACACCTGCAGAGTGTGTGTGTGTGTGTGTGTGACTGATGTGTTATTTCTGCACTGTCCAGCTAGATTATCATCTGTCATTCATCAGAGGGCACGATGGCACCGTTTGTTATTTGGACAATGAGTGGTGCTCTCTGGAAATCCTCCCGCTTGCACACAGTGTGGAAACAGCAATGAGACCAACAGCTCTGTTGCCATGGAGACCAGAGGCAAGTTTATTTATTTATCTTTGACACCTCGAACTCGTAGTTTCCTCCTGGGTTTTGCTTTAGTTGTTAATTTAAAAGTTAACTCAGGTTTCTGTGAGCTAAAACACTGTCACGGTGAACTCTTTTGAAGCTCCAAGTGTGTTTCTAAGCCGCTCAGAGCGGAGATGGTCCTTCATGTGCGACTGAACAAACTTAAATATTTTGCAATCAAATATTAATGTAGTTTTTCCACCTGTGCCATCAAATTCCACTTATTGGACTTTAATTACTGTAATTTAGAGTAGCAGTATTCATGAGTTCTCGTATGAAATGTAACATTTTACTTAAATTTTTTTTGCTTCTTGTCATTTAAGATGAACTTATTATTTTTGGGTTTCCAGTTACATTTTTGTAGGGAATTTTCATTCATATTTTTTTCTTTTAGTGTCCACACAAATGATGAGTATTCTGCTGATGCAACAATGAGATCAGTTATAGTACTGACATAAACCAACATAAATTATTTAATTTATTTTAGTAGAGCTGCTCCTACCTGCAGCTTTACAACTTGAAGTTTGGAGGAGTATTATTGTGTGGGGATTCAGGTTATTCAATCCTTCCATAACATTAACAACAGCTTTATGATGGAGTTATTACAATTTTCAGGATGTGCCAAATTAATATTACAGTTTCTCATCTTTGCTTTAAAGTCCACACTTTTCAGAGCTTCCAGTCAACTTTAAACTCATGCACTTGGCAACAGTGTGATCATAGACCCATCATGTGCTGTTCAGCCAACAGTAAACCTAATGAGCTCCAGAAGGAGGTGTATGTAAAAACTCAGGTGTCAGTTTCCAACAGCATCAACATCTTCAGTGGATTGTGCTGCCAGAAAGTGAACATAGAGTGTCTGGAGTTCCACCGGGGTTGAAAACACGCCCTTCCTCCTCCCTGCACTCGGTGCTGTCGGCTCTTTGACAGATGCGGTGTAAGCATAATGAAATCCAGTAACGCTGAGAAGTTGCTGCTGTTTCCTTCCCTCTGCTTTTAGTGATGAACGTCTGCTGAGGTCCATCTGATGCAGCTGTGTTTGGGTGTCTTTACTG
Source organism: Garcialebias charrua (assembly GCA_038048925.1). Lineage (NCBI taxonomy): Eukaryota > Metazoa > Chordata > Actinopteri > Cyprinodontiformes > Rivulidae > Garcialebias > Garcialebias charrua. The sequence goes on from JBBPBX010022432.1 coordinate 37,884, forward strand.
GTCAAAGACATCAGAAAGTAGCTGCCATTTTTACACATTAGTTTCAAATCATAATTTTGTTTCCTTTTCTTTTTTCTCCTGAAAGCCTCGCATTCATCTGCAGCTGAATACATTTTATATTAAATTGCACAGACAATTTTGTTTTTGCTTCTGAAAGGCCTGAATGCTAATTTTTCACTTCTGAAATTAAACTGTTTATCGTGTCGGGGAAACTTCAGTTTTGAAAATACAAGTTTCATATGTTCTATTTAAATGTAAAAATTTTAAAATATCCGTCATTTGGCGTGCGTGGACCTCTCACCCTGAGCTGAAGGCTCTCCACCCACTGTCCCACCGCCTTGTATTCTGGGGTGGAGGAGTTAGTCAGCTGGATCTGGAACAGGTCATAGCGTCCCGGAGCATCGCCGTTCCTGTTGAACACAACGGAGGTGCCGGCGCTGCCTGCACACACAACAATACAGAGAAAATGCAGCAAAATGACCATCAAAAGTACAGAGAGCTGTTAGATGCTAGGAGGAAACAGGAGCTACTCTAATGGAACTACAAGGTCAAAAAAAAGCCTGAAGATGTGGATGTGTAAAATATTGATAAAAACAGATTGTGATGATCTGCAAACCTTTTAAACCCACATCTTCTTATCCACAGATACTGGTGATTCTGTGCTGCTTGGCCTATTGAACCTTAGATCTGCTTTTGACACCATCGACCATGAGATCCTCATAGGTTGGAGCAGTGGGGTGGGCATCACAGGGTCAGCCCTCAATTGGTTCAGATCCTACCTCGATGACAGGTCCTTTTTTTGTTTCCATCAATGATTTTAGTTCTGCAGCGGCAGCGCTTAAATGGGGGGATCCGCAGGGGTCCATCCTGGGTCCTCTCCTATTCGCTTTATACCTGCTGCCACTTGGTGCCATTTTCCGGAAACACAACATACCTTTTCACTTCTACGCCTATGACTGTCAAATTTACATCCCCCTAAGACACAATGGTACATGCTCTATTCAACTCTGCTCGTCTGCCTGGGTGACATCAGGGACTGGATGGCTTTAAATTTCTTAAGTTTCAATGAAAATAAGTCTGAAGCCATATTGTTCCTTCCCAACGACACGATCACGAACCACTGCATCAACCTTTACGCTCTAGCCCTGTCTGAAAAACAAAAAGTCACAAATCTGGGAGTGATAATGGATCCTAACTATTAGTTAAGAAAATTAACAAGCTTTTTGAAGAAGTGGGTTTAATAGATATATGGAGGGATTTAAATCCTAAACAAAGAAATTATACCCACTATTCATCACCCCACCAATTATATACAAGAATAGACTATTTCCTAACCTTTGGAAAAGACAAAGACAAAATAAACACCTGTGAAATAGGAAGTATAGATTTAAGCGACCATGCCCCAGTGTACCTATCCATTGATCTAAAATTACAACAGAAAATAAAAAACTGGAAACTAAATTCAAGCCTACTTAAAGATTCTCACATTAAGAAACAGATTATAAGAGAAATCCAACTTTACCTGGAAATAAATGATAAAGGCGATGTATCGCCTCCTATTTTATGGGACGCTCTAAAGGCTGTCCTGAGAGGAAAAATTATAGCTATATCCTCATATAAGAAAAAAATGAGAAATAATAAATTAGAAGAACTACAGAAACATTTAGGAGAATTAGAGGAAAAACACAAAATAACAACAGATAAGGTTATATGGAATGAAATTACAAAAACAAGGAACGAAATTAATGAGTTAACTACACACGAAATAAAGAAAAAACTATTATTTCTCAAGCAAAGATACTATGAAGGTGGATCCAGATCAATGAAGGTTCTTGCTTGGAAACTTAAAAAGAAAATAGCTCAGAACACAATCCAAAAAATTTGAGATTCAGATAGGAATATAATAAAAAACAGATTAAATGAAATCCAGACTGCATTTGAAACATTTTATAAGAAGCTTTATTCTAAAAGGGGAGGAGGTAGCATGGCGGAAATACAAAACTTTTTGGACTCTCTCGAATTACCTACATTAAATGAAGAACAAAATAAGTGGGGAGTGGTGGCGCAAAGGTTAAGAAGGTGAGCTTGTGATCGGAAGGTCGCCGGTTCAAGCCCCGGTACCGACAACATCAAAGATGTGGGTGGGATAAGTGAAGCGGTCACACTTGGATCCACCCTCATCTGCCCCACTCTGGGCCCTTGAGCAAGGCCCTTAACCCCCACCATCTGCTCCCCCGGGAACCCTAGATATCAGCTCTCTGCTCCACACAGAGGGCTGTGGTTGCTCGGTGGTCTGTGGTTGTGTCAGGAATAGGGATGTCCCGATCAGGTTTTTTTGGCCTCGAGTCCGAGTCCGAGTCCTTTAATTTGAGAATTGGCCGATTTCGAGTCCCGATCCGATACTTCTAAAATACATTTTTAAAATGAAGGGAAAAAAAAGAAACAGATCTAGATGTCCCTTAATTTTTATATTATTTACCTTAATATTTAACAGAATACTTCTGTGAGGTAGATTGAACAATCAAGTACCGTAATAAGATTTTAAAAAAATTCTTCACGTTGAAGTTTAGTGTAACAGTATGAAATAAAAATGTCTAATTTAAAATAAGCAGCTCAACTTAAAATACTGAGCAGGCATGTAAACAAATAAGAAACTTAGGTTGTTGTGTTAAATGCAGCCTTTTCCTTACCTCCTCTTGAAATACGAACTGTCTGTACCTCCTCTTGAAATACGAACTGTACATAACTCACAGTTTGCAAACGCAATATCTTTGTCATCCACTTTAAAATATCTCCACACGACAGACATCGCTGCCTCCCTTCAAGCTGCCGCGTTCCGCGTCTTTTTTACGACAGTCACTGCTTTACGGCAGGCGCGGCTGCAAAAATATTGTGCACGTTTTGTTTCGAGACAATTTGACTCTGTAACACAACATACAGTTAATATAATATTCCCGTTTGTGTTTAGAATAAATCGCTGCCTCCACTTAAAGCTAATGCTGCGTTCCACTTCTTTTTTACGACAGTCACGCTTTACGGCAGGCGCTGTTGCTAAAATATTGTGCACGTTCTTTTTCGAGACAATTTGACTCTGTAACACAACATACAGTTAATATAATATTCCCGTTTGTGTTTAGAATAAATATACACATATATATCCGACCACTTAAGCTAATATGCTGCGTTCCACTTCTTTTTTACGACAGTCACGCTTTACGGCAGGCGCTGTTGCTAAAATATTGTGCACGTTCTTTTTCGAGACAATTTGACTCTGTAACACAACATACAGTTAATATAATATTCCCGTTTGTGTTTAGAATAAATATACACATATATATCCGATCCCTGATCGGTGTGTAACGCCCGAGTCGAGTCGAGTCTGAAATCACGTGATCGGGACCCGGTTTTCGATCACGTGATCGGATCGGGACATCCCTAGTCAGGAAGGGCATCCGGCGTAAAAACAACTGCCAAATCTTCGTGCGACCAGTTCGCTGTGGCGACCCCTAACGCAGGGAATAAAGCCGAAAGAAGAAA
>JBBPBX010022433.1:0-11864 GCA_038048925.1 Garcialebias charrua
TGGTTCCGATACCCGATACTTACATTCTGCTGGTATCGGATACCGATACCGATACTGGATCGGATCTGCCCCATCCCTAATTTATAGTGCTGGCAAGATTTTTTTTTTTTTTAAATATGCATTATGCATTTGTAGTGTTGATGCAGCAAACGAGGACGGGTCACTTGGAAGGCTTGTAAATGATGACCATATAAACCCAAATGCAAAGATGAGGTACACAGTTGTAAACAAAAAGCCCCATCTATGTTTGTTTGCAACTAAACCCATCAATGAAGGAGATGAGATCACCTATAATTACGGCGACTCAGAATGGCCATGGAGATGCAAGGTGATTTAAATTTTACTTTTTGAATGTAATCATGATTAAAAATAGTTTTTTAATCATACAGGTTTACAACATATGTTTCACCACAATATATTTTTAATTCTTTCCTACTATGTGATCAAAATCTCAACAGACATTACATGGAATGTCTTCTGATGGGCAAGATTTTGAGGCACCAACTCCAACAGAGGTTTCAGTTGCTAACAAAACATTCTGTAAGAGCAAAATAAAGGTATGTGCAAGTGCATCGAGGAAGGATAGTTGACACTGAAAAAGTACTCCTTTAAAGAATGTCATTTTTCTATTTTTACTATTTACAGAATAGCCATAAATATGATGAACCAAACAATTGTGTAATGTTTCTTATTTGCATAGGACAGCAGCTATCATCAAAATGTAGAATTTCTTCTAAAGATAAGTATAAATGATCTGTTACAGATGACATGTGAACACGTCCAGAGTCAGGAGATCGCAGGCAGCCAGAAGCCGGATCAACTTCCTTTAAACACGAATACCAAGGTACATTTTAGTTCTTGTGTTCCTAAACAGAATTACTTGCTACGTGTGGTTTCATCAACCTTAATGTTCAATTGTGTATGTATGGGAGTGTATTGTGGTTTTTATGGACAGTGGTTTGTTAGGACAGTCATACGCTATAAACAATCAGACAATAAATCAGATTACAGCTCGTTACTGTCCTGACAAAAAACTGTCCTTAAAAACCACAAAACAGTCACACACACAAACACACACAATTTCAGTTGAACATGTTATATTTACATGTATATGTCTATCTGTACAGCATATGTATATACATATATATACATGTATATGTTTATGCATATATACATCTATATGTTTATGCATATGTACATATATGCATATTCATGTATATATACATATACTGTATGCATTTACATTTTTATATGCATTTGCATTTACATGTATATATGCACTTACATATTCATGCATATATGCATTTGCATTTACATGTATATATGCACTTATATATACATGTATATATGCACTTACATATACATGTATATATGCACTTATATATACATGTATATATGCACTTATATATACATGTAATAGGCATGTAAATATAACATGTTCAACTGAAATTGTGTGTGTTTGTGTGTGTGACTGTTTTGTGGTTTCTAAGGACAGTGTTTTGTCAGGACAGTAATGAGCTGTTATCTGATTGTCTGATTATAGCGTATTGCTGTCCTAACAAACCACTGTCCATTAAAACCACAAAACAGTCACACACACAAACACACACAATTTTAGTAGAACATGTTATATTTACATGTATATGTCTATCTGTACAGTATATGTATATGCATATATATACATGTATATGCATATGTACATATATGCATATTCATGTATATATACATATATGCATTTACATTTTTATATGCATTTGCATTTACATGTATATATGCACTTACATATTCATGTATATATGCACTTACATATTCATGTATATATGCACTTACATATTCATGTATATATGCACTTACATATACATGTATATAGGCACTTACATATACATGTAAATAGGCACTTACATATACGTGTAATAGGCATGTAAATATAACATGTTCAACTGAAATTGTGTGTGTGACTGTTTTGTGGTTTCTAAGGACAGTGTTTTGTCAGGACAGTAATGAGCTGTTATCTGAGTGTCTGATTATAGCGTATTGCTGTCCTAACAAACCACTGTCCATTAAAACCACAAAACAGTCACACACACAATTTCAGTAGAACATGTTATATTTACATGTATATGTCTATCTGTACAGTATATGTATATGCATATATATACATATATGCATTTACATTTTTATATGCATTTGCATTTACATGTATATATGCACTTACATATTCATGTATATATGCACTTACATATTCATGTATATATGCACTTACATATACATGTATATAGGCACTTACATATACATGTAAATAGGCACTTACATATACGTGTAATAGGCATGTAAATATAACATGTTCAACTGAAATTGTGTGTGTTTGTGTGTGTGACTGTTTTGTGGTTTCTAAGGACAGTGTTTTGTCAGGACAGTAATGAGCTGTTATCTGATTGTCTGATTATAGCGTATTGCTGTCCTAACAAACCACTGTCCATTAAAACCACAAAACAGTCACACACACAAACACACACAATTTTAGTAGAACATGTTATATTTACATGTATATGTCTATCTGTACAGTATATGTATATGCATATATACATTTATATGCATATATGTATATACACTGTACAGTACATGAATATGCATTTATGATATGCTTATATACATGTATATATGTATATTTGTGTGTATGTATATGACATAGATATCAATTATATAAATAATGCAGGGATTGTTAAGTATGACTTCAATATTATTAGTCACAGTTTTTAAATTTATAGTTTTCTTTCATTCAGCTAATTTTAATTTCATCTTAGTCCACCTATCATGAGAGGAGTTTTGTAAATACTCTGTCCATCCATCTTTCCTTTATGTGAGATGGATACTTTGGCCAAAAACAAACAATCATGTAATGTTTATTGGTTTACATGTGACAGCAGCTATCATCAAAATGTAGAATTTCCTCTAAATATAAGTATAAATGATCTGTTACAGATGTCATGTGAACACGTCCAGAGTCAGGAGATCGCAGGTAGCCAGAAGCACGATCAACTTCCTTTAAACACGAATACCAAGGTACATTTTAGTTCTTGTGTTCCTAAACAGAATTACTTGCTACGTGTGGTTTCATCAACCTTAATGTTCAATTATGTGTGTATGGGAGTGTATTGTGGTTTTTATGGACAGTGGTTTGTTAGGACAGTCATACGCTATAAACAATCAGACAATAAATCAGATTACAGCTCGTTACTGTCCTGACAAAACACTGTCCTTAAAAACCACAAAACAGTCACACACACAAACACACACAATTTCAGTTGAACATGTTATATTTACATGTATATGTCTATCTGTACAGCATATGTATATACATATATATATACATGTATATGTTTATGCATATATACATCTATATGTTTATGCATATGTACATATATGCATATTCATGTATATATACATATACTGTATGTATTTACATTTTTATATGCATTTGCATTTACATGTATATATGCACTTACATATTCATGTATATATGCATTTGCATTTACATGTATATAGGCACTTACATATACATGTAAATAGGCACTTACATATACGTGTAATAGGCATGTAAATATAACATGTTCAACTGAAATTGTGTGTGTTTGTGTGTGTGACTGTTTTGTGGTTTCTAAGGACAGTGTTTTGTCAGGACAGTAATGAGCTGTTATCTGAGTGTCTGATTATAGCGTATTGCTGTCCTAACAAAGCACTGTCCATTAAAACCACAAAACAGTCACACACACAAACACACACAATTTTAGTAGAACATGTTATATTTACATGTATATGTCTATCTGTACAGTATATGTATATGCATATATACATTTATATGCATATATGTATATACACTGTACAGTACATGAATATGCATTTATGATATGCTTATATACATGTATATATGTATATTTGTGTGTATGTATATGACATAGATATCAATTATATAAATAATGCAGGGATTGTTAAGTATGACTTCAATATTATTAGTCACAGTTTTTAAATTTATAGTTTTCTTTCATTCAGCTAATTTTAATTTCATCTTAGTCCACCTATCATGAGAGGAGTTTTGTAAATACTCTGTCCATCCATCTTTCCTTTATGTGAGATGGATACTTTGGCCAAAAACAAACAATCATGTAATGTTTATTGGTTTACATGTGACAGCAGCTATCATCAAAATGTAGAATTTCCTCTAAATATAAGTATAAATGATCTGTTACAGATGTCATGTGAACACGTCCAGAGTCAGGAGATCGCAGGTAGCCAGAAGCACGATCAACTTCCTTTAAACACGAATACCAAGGTACATTTTAGTTCTTGTGTTCCTAAACAGAATTACTTGCTACGTGTGGTTTCATCAACCTTAATGTTCAATTATGTGTGTATGGGAGTGTATTGTGGTTTTTATGGACAGTGGTTTGTTAGGACAGTCATACGCTATAAACAATCAGACAATAAATCAGATTACAGCTCGTTACTGTCCTGACAAAACACTGTCCTTAAAAACCACAAAACAGTCACACACACAAACACACACAATTTCAGTTGAACATGTTATATTTACATGTATATGTCTATCTGTACAGCATATGTATATACATATATATATACATGTATATGTTTATGCATATATACATCTATATGTTTATGCATATGTACATATATGCATATTCATGTATATATACATATACTGTATGTATTTACATTTTTATATGCATTTGCATTTACATGTATATATGCACTTACATATTCATGTATATATGCATTTGCATTTACATGTATATAGGCACTTACATATACATGTAAATAGGCACTTACATATACGTGTAATAGGCATGTAAATATAACATGTTCAACTGAAATTGTGTGTGTTTGTGTGTGTGACTGTTTTGTGGTTTCTAAGGACAGTGTTTTGTCAGGACAGTAATGAGCTGTTATCTGAGTGTCTGATTATAGCGTATTGCTGTCCTAACAAAGCACTGTCCATTAAAACCACAAAACAGTCACACTTACAAACACACACAATTTTAGTAGAACATGTTATATTTACATGTATATGTCTTATCTGTACAGTATATGTATATGCATATATACAATTATATGCATATATGTATATACACTGTACAGTACATGAATATGCATTTATGATAGGCTTATATACATGTATATATGTATATTTGTGTGTATGTATATGACATAGATATCAATTATATAAATAATGCAGGGGTTGTTAAGAATGACTGCAATAGTATTAATCAGTTTTTAAAGAGTAAAGTTTTCTTTCATTCAGCTAATTTTAATTTTATTTTTGTCCACTCAAAAAGAGGTTTCCTCAACCTACATGTATACGTCTATCTGTACAGTATATGTATATGCATATATACATGTATATGCATATATATACTATTTGAAATAGTGTTTGTGTGTGTGTATGTGTGAGGGTTTTGTTGTTTATATGGACAGTGGTTTGTTAGGACAATTATGAGCTGTAAACTTTTTGATTGTCTGAGTGTTTTCAGTGGTAAGTTACTGAAATGTGACTTAGAAGATCCAAATTGTTTACATGTACTTTCTGTTTTTGATGTAGTATGAAGGTTATATTTGTCCTTGAGTACTATACTTTTCGTGTGAACTCGTCAATCAGCAAATCATAAGTAAAATTAAGTAGTTTTTTATATGAGGGATATTCTTATAATAAACTAAGGTTTTAAGATTTTAAAGAAGGACTTTATATTCATCACTCAGAAATGAATTCGAAATTACTAACATTTACAAATATAGGTTTATGTTTTGTTGTGATTTTGTTTTGCCTATGTTTTTTAACATACTGAGTTTTATTTTAATTTTAAATATTGCATTTCCTTTATATAGTGTGAGAAGCATATCCTGGTTAATAAAAGTGTGTCATCCTTGGAGAGTTGTGAACAATGCCATGGACCTGTTTCTGCATGCAAGTGGATTGGCTATCAGTGCAAAGGTATATATATATATTTTTTTTTTTGACACACATACTGTACAATTAAAACTTAGTATAATAGCTGTAATTTTACAATTTTAAATAGATAAATCCCTAAATGATTTATAATACAATAAACCAAACTCTTGTAACTCAATCCTCATGGCCTAATGAGTCAATCCTGTATAAGTTAAGGTTGAATGAATTCAAGTTGTTGCAACTGGTCATACAGTGATCCGTGTCATGTAGTGAATGTTTTGCTTATGTTTGTTCTACCGCCCGGTCGTTTTAAAAAGTACTGCATGCATTACATTTTTTTCAGTTTGTTCTAGAAATTGGCATGGAAGCTGCCTTAAACAAAGTCATGAGAAATTTGAACACATATCAGAGGTGAGCATCTACATACATATTTTTTTTCTATTGCTTTCAGGGGTTTAAGAATTAAAATTGTTTCTCATAATTTCAGGAGAAAGAACGTTTTTATAGTTCTGGGAAGGAGTTCTCATCAGATGAGGAAATGACCAATCTGCTTGATAAGGACTATGTACCAAATTCAGAAACGGATGATGAAGATTCTGATGCAAGCATCCCCATTCAGTGTAGCCAGTCCAAAGTTGGACAGATTCTGGAAAAAGCAGCAATATCTGATCCTAATATGTCAGACACAAGTTTCCCTGTTTTTCCCAGCACGTCAAAATGTTGCTTTCCTCCTGACACAAGTAATATTGGAGAAAGCGCATTTAAAACATCAGGCCAAGCCACTTCTACCACATACTCAAAGGATAATAAACCAGACAGAAAAGATGAGCTTCTCAAACAGGAATCCTCAAAGCAGATTACATGTCTACCAAACTTCTGTTATATTTGTGGTAAGCCACAAACTAAAATTTCACGCCATTTTCTAACACACCAGACGCATCCTGAAATTATCCAACTGTTTTCCTTTGACAAGAATTCTAACGAGCGCAAAGTTTTATTAGAAAAATTGAGGAACAGAGGAAATAGCAAGCATAACCAAGCGGTTTTACAAGATGGACAAGGGCCCTTGAAAGTGAAGAGAAAGACAAAAGCTAAGGCCGTAGCTGGAACATTTATTCACTGTATCTACTGTGAAGGAATGTACGTTCGAAAGCAACTATGGAGACATGTCCGTAGATGCCCCTGTAAGCCAGAAAATATGGATATGGATAATCCACCTGGAAGAGCCAAAGTGCTGAGTTTGGCTTTGGCTAAAGAGTCTGCATTCTATCATGAAATCTCAAGTGGAGTTTGTAAGATCATTAAAAGTATGAAACCCGACGATGTTACCTCAGCTGTGAGAAATGACCTGTGTATTATTCAGTTTGCTCAGTCACTCCACAACAGACATGGACAAGACCACTCAAAATACGACTACATGCGACAAAAGCTTCGTGAAGTTGGCCGTTTGTTGATATGTCTGCGCACAAAATATGCAATACATAACCTAGAGGATGCTGTGAAACCTGCTAACTTCCAGAGAGTTGTGCAAGCAGTAAAGACTGTGTCAGGCTTTGATGAAGAAACACGTTCATACAAAACACCAAGCCTTGCCATAAAACTGGGACATACACTGAACAAAATCTGTAATCTTGTTCATTGCCGAGCACTCGTGGCAGAAGATGAACAACTGATGAAGTCGACAGACGCATTCAAAAAACTGTGCTCATCAAAATGGTCAGAGATGGTGTCTCATAGTGCCCATAGCACTTTAAATCATGCCAAATACAATAAGCCATTGACATTACCATTCACTGAAGATGTTAAGCTTCTGCATCAGCATCTGAATAAATCAGGAGAAAATGCCTTTAACACCTTGAAAGATGAAGCCAGCCCCCAGACTTATGCAGAACTTGCAAAAGTTACACTTGCACAGGTCATTGTGTTCAATCGTAGACGAGCAGGAGAGGTTTCAAAGATGCACCTACGAAGTTTTATGGAGCGTGACACCACCAAGCTCCATGATGATGTTGCCATGGGTTTGTCTTCGGTTGAACAGAAGCTCTGCAGCCATTTCACTCGGGTTGAAATCATTGGGAAAAGAGGCCGAAAGGTTGCAGTTTTACTCGCACCAAATGTGGTGGATGCACTGACTTTATTGGCAAGTAAGAGAGAGACATGTGGTGTTTTACAAACAAACTTATTTCTATTTGCAAGACCTAAATCAATGAGTCACTACAGAGGACAGGACAGTCTGCGTGTTCATGCAAGCCAGTGTGGAGCAAAGCACCCAGAGTTCCTCAGGTCAACACAACTACGGAAACATGTAGCCACGCTCTCACAAGTCTTGAACTTAAAAAACAATGAACTTGACCAGGTTGCAGACTTCTTGGGCCATGACATCCGTGTTCACAGGGAATTTTACAGATTACCAGCTCCCACCACACAACTGGCAAAGATATCCAAGCTACTTCTGTCACTGGAAAAAGGACAGCTTTCCAAACTGAAAGGGAAGTCCCTGGATGAAATTGAAATCGAAGGTTTGTTCAAATTTGCTTTCATTTATTCATTATTTTAAGTATCAAAACTTCACAAAGATTAATTTTAACCAATCTTTTACAGGTTGAAAAAAATATGGAAGAACTTTTAATACAAAATACAGAAAGGTACATACCAGATACTGGTAGCATACTGGTTATTTAACCGGTATGTATATTTTGTACCAGACTATTCTATAAAATGACATGTTATCTTGTACTCAATTGGTATGTACCTGGTACCTATGCAACCTGGCTTTATAATGAAATGACTAATTACCTAGTTGCCTGGTATGTACCGAGGTTTTTGTTACAATCAAAAAAATGTGTTCAATAAAAAAACAACTGGACTTTTATTTGTAGCAGAAGACGTTTCGCCCTTCATCCAAAAGGCTTTCTCAATTCTAAGAGCAGACTGTGAGAGTGAAGTTATAAATGCTGAGAGATCTGTCTCTCAGCATTTTGGATGAAGGGCAAAACATCTTCTGCTACAAATAAAAGTCCAGTTGTTTCTTATTGAACACTTTTTATTTTATCATGTCCTGGATGACTGAGAATCTTCAACAGGTCTTTGTTACGTTTGTATATTTATTATACAAACTGGGTTATAAAAACTTTTGGGACAGTAAACAAATTATGAATAAAAACGGAATGCAATGATGTGGAGGTGCCAACTTCTAATATTTCATTCGGAATAGAACAAATCACAGATCAAAAGTTTAAACTGAGAGAATAGATCATTTTAAGGGAAACATTTGTTGTTTCAAAATTTCATGGCGTCAACAAATTCCAAAAAAGTTTGTTGGACAAGTCCATTTTTACCACTGTGTGGCATCCCACCTTCTTCTTACAACACTCAACAGACGTCTGGGGACAAAGGAGACCAGTTTCTGAAGATTAGAAATAGTAATGCTCTCCCATTCATGTCTAATACAGGCCTCTAACTGTTTCTATCGTCTTGGGTCTTCTTTGTCGCACCTTCCTTTTTTTGATGTGCGAATTGTTCTCTATCCACCTTATTCTAGATTTCGCGCGACTACCCATAATTCATAGTGGAATCCGGTTTTTAACTTCCGCCCGCGGTCCCGCGCCGTTGATTTCCGTTGCGGTGTTCACACGTTTCTTTTATTTGACGTAAATGGCAGCACATCGGAGATGGATACATTCCAAGGATGTCTTAAAAAGCTGTGAAGATAAGACATTAACTGTGCCTCACCCATCACTACTCACGGACTGGGTAGATGATATGAAATTATGGCCCGGAATTACCTACATCGACATTATTAATTACCTTGTTTTTTCTGAAGGCGTCGATGGCGAGGAATTACGGAATTATAAAAGCACAGAGGCGTATAATTACCTCCACAGCAACAAAATCGGCACAGTTTTGCTCAGGAAACAAGGCGACTTTACCTTTCTGAAAGCAGCCGTTGAGCCGAGCCAGAGCGTTGGTGAAGCTAAACACTTAGCATGGGCCATGCTCACGGACAGTGGAGTGGTAGAAACGGTCGGCTGTTCCTGTATCGCCGGATTGGGGAAATCATGCAGTCATGCTGCAGCTATTCTGTGGAAGGTACATCACTGAATCAGAATCAATGAACTGGCCGAAGCTGTGAGCTTCCTGTCTGACTGCTTCCTGTTTACCGGTACATGTGGAAGCCAGAGCGTTGTGCAGCCTGCCATCTAGTGTCACAAAAATTTAACAACATTAAAAAAATGCTGTATATTTGTAAAAGTACATACTGGATGCAAGGCAGTTTAACATTTACAGAAAATAAGAAAAAAAATATGACAACAACAGTGATTTAAATAACTTGGAGCAGTGATAGCTGAAGTCTGTTAATTTGTTACAGGTGCAGAATGCTGTGGTCAGTGGAAAGACAGGGCTATCATGCACAGATGAGCAGCGCAGGTGGAATGCAGGGACGGCAAAAAATCTACAACCCAAACGTCTAAGCCAGATTAACTTCAGACACCACAAGGCAGCGCAGCCATATAATATCAACTCAAGGGCTGCAGTCACACAACCACTTCCAAACACGCCACATCATCTTACTAACCAGGACTTCATAGACAGTGTTAACAAAGCAAAATTGAAGCCACTGTTTTTCCTCAAGAACACATTAATTGGAAAGTGTTACAATGCTTCAACATCAGCAGAACCTCACTGCAACAGCACAATTGATCAGCAATTTTTGCTGCCACACCAAGCACACACTGGTGATCTTCGCTGTAATCCATGCAGGGCATTCTATGAGGCATACATTCACGTTTCTGAACAGCAAGCAGCACAATTGCAAGAAAAAACAAAAGAACAGAGTGCATCAGATTTGTGGCACAACTGTAGAAAAATCAGACTTACAGCAAGCACTGCAAAAAAAGTTCCAGTTCGTGCTACCACAAAAAATGACAAGTTTTTATCTGAGCACCTGTATCCCTCCTTTCGTGGTAATTTTGACACAAATTACGGTAAAGAAAATGAGATCAGAGCTTGTGATCAACTAAAAGAAGAGGGCATGAACATCTGTCACATGGGTACTGTTATCAGCATCGAGGAGCCATGGCTCTCTGCTAGTCCTGATGGGGTCATTGACTCAGATGTGCTGCTAGAAATTAAATGTCCTGTACCAACGCATCCCTCACTCACTGAGCAGCTTTCCCAGAAATGCAGCGACATTAAAATGGTAGATGGAGCGCTCGTGCTGCAGAAAACAGGAAGCAGAGGCTATTACATGCAGGTGCAGTTAACAATGTATTGCACACGTCTAAAGACTGCCACACTTGTGATCTGGACACCAAGTGAGCATGTTTCATTTACAGTGCAATATGATGAGGCATTTGTTAAAGAAAAACTTGACCGGTTGAGAGCCTTTTACTTTTCATGTTTCTTGCCTCGACTTGTGGAAGAATATGTTGGTGGACGTTTTCAGTTACATGACAGATACTTGAAGATAATGGGCAAGCTGTAATGCACATTGGACCTTAAGGACAAATTTGAATGTAACATCCAGACATTAATATAGTCAAAGTTCAAGTCTGTGCTGTGATTGAAAGCAGATATTTAATAGAAAATCTGTTGAAATTTTTACAAATGTACAAAGTTTACACACATGCTGGTTAATTAACAAGTTGATGACAAAGTTGTTATATATTTTTTGCAATCTTCACAGACAAGAAAATAGGAAATATGTACATTGTTGTTTTGAAAAAATCATTTGTTGCCATTTGAAGAACTTGTTACTGTACATTGTGGTTGAATAATTAAAAAAAGTATTTGTTCAGTTGATTGCATCATACATACACATAAGCTTTTCAACAAAAACATTCCTGATGTAGAGAAACAGATAAATTATTTGCTCCCTATCTGAAAAAGCTAAGTCTGGTCC
>JBBPBX010022433.1:12693-27605 GCA_038048925.1 Garcialebias charrua
ACATCTAGAATTAACTAAGAAAAACATCAACTAGTAATACACTAAGCCTAATATAGTGGAAATAAACAGCAGCACGAACATGAGTTTGTATGAGCAGATGGTCACAGATGAACACAGATGAACACAGCAACAAGAAAACAGATCAGCATCAGCACAATGTGATATTTTGCAGTGTTTATTTTTATTTATTTTTATTTATTCATGAGTCTAACAGCCTCAGGGTAGAAGCTGTTCCTCAGTCTAGTGGTTCTACATTTGATGCTCCTCAACCTCCGTCCTGAGGGGAGTGGGGCAAAGAGTGAGTGTGCTGGGTGAGTGAGGTCTTTCATGATGCAGGTGGCTCTTTTCCTGCATCTGGAGGTGTAAATGTCTGTGATGGTGGGGAGACTGACTCCAACAGACTTCTGTGCAGCCTTCACCACTCTCTGTAGAGCTTTCCTCTCTTCAACTGTGCAGCCTCCATGCCACACGTTGATGCTGGAGCACAGGACGCTCTCCACTGCACACCTGTAGAACGAGGTGAGAACTGGGCTGCTCAGACCAGCTCGTCTCAGCCGTCTGAGGAAGTAGAGTCTCTGATGACCTTTCTTGATCAGGCTGGTGGTGTTGTTGCTCCAGCTGAGGTTATCATTCATGTGTACACCCAAGTATTTGTAGCTGGAGACCACTTCCACTGCAGACCCACCTATTTTCAGTGGGGCGTGGGTGTGTTTGTTCCTTCTGAAGTCCACAATCATCTCCTTTGTCTTCTTCACATTCATGTGAAGATTATTCTCTTTGCACCAGCTCTCCAGGTGTTCCACCTCCTGTCTGTAGCTGGACTCATCATTGTTTGTGATGCATCCCACCACCGCTGTATCATCTGCAAACTTAACAATATGACAGCCTGGAAGTGTGGCTGTACAATCATATGTGAGCAGAGTGAACAGAAGGGGGCTCAGCACACATCCTTGAGGAGAGCCAGTGCTGAGGGTTATGGTGGAGGAGGAGAAGTTGTGGATCTTCACGGACTGTGGTCTGTCTGTTAAGAAGTCTAGTATCCAGTTACAAATAGAGGGGCTTAGTCCAAGTGTAGATAGTTTGTCTATCAGAGTTTGGGGGATCATGGTGTTGAAGGCAGATGTGAAGTCCACAAAGAGCAGACGCACGTATGAGTCCTTCTGATCCAGGTGGGTGAGAGCAGTGTGGACCACGGAAGAAATGGCGTCCTCTGTTGATCGGTTCTCACGGTATGCGTATTGATGAGGGTCCTCGTTGATGTTGACGGTTGCCTTGATGTGGGTCATGACCAGTTTCTCAAAACATTTAGCGACTACCGGGGTGAGGGCCACTGGTCTATAGTCATTCAGACCAGTCACTGAGGAGCTCTTTGGGACTGGGTTTATGGGAACAGTTTGAGATAAAATTTTGTAAACTTTCAAACGTCGGATTGCTCTTTCAACATGAATTCTAACATTTGCAATCCGACGCGTATTTGTTACCTGTTCCTCAGTTAGTTATCTCTATTTTTTGTGAAAGAAGGAATTACTAATCTAACTTTTCTCTCAAAGAGCAACTCTTTTATTGTAAAACCTCTGTCTGCCATGACTTCATCACCAGGTTTCAGGTAGTTTAATATTCCGGAGTCCATTGTGATAAATTTGTCACTACATCGACCGCCATATGCCGCAGATAAAAACATGATTAGTCCACATGGTGCAACAGCTACCAAATATTTGATTGTGTTGTTTGAATAGTAGTGACTGTACGATTCACCTCTTGAGCCCAGATTTTTGGGTTTCTGCAGCAGGCTCTCACTGCAGTCTACAATACATGTAGTGTTCGGAAAGTTCTTCTTGAAGGCTGCAGGCATAGTAGCTTGAATTTTTTGTTTTGGCAGCCACGGAATTAATGGTCGGCAATGTTCCTCAAGTCTGTCTAACCAGTATGAAATGATCTTGCTAGCCCTGCTCTGCGATATATTAAACTGGCGGCTTAGGTCACCCAGAACACGATTAGTCTTTAATTTCATAAGTGTCATAAGGACTTGATCTCATACAGGCATTGTAAATTCATTGTTGTCATCTCCTTCCAGTGCTGACACAAGACTGTTAAATGTTTCTAAGGCTATACCAGTGTACAGCAAAGCGTCTGCATCATTTTGTAGAAGAAAACATGCAACTTCATCACACTGAGTATACTTGTCCTGGACATCTTTTCTGCCAGACGTCTTGCAGTACTGATGATCTTTCAAAGATGGGTCCTCCCACTGTGTGTGGACTGAGTGTAGATGTGGCTTAGGAGGTTGTGTGGAGATGCCCGCCTGGTCTGGGATGACTGATGGTGAATCCACAGTGCATTCTGTATAACACAAAAATACAAAATCAAATCAGCATAACAGAATCTGTCAAGTGTCACTTAGCTTATTACGTTTTAGGAAGGACATTTTTAATTCCACACTCTTACACACATGATACATCATACATGTCAATAGTGCTGTTTTTGTGAGAGTTCCACTGCCTGCAGCTCTGCCTCCTGATTGGTCGCTGATTTCCACCAGCTGGCGGCCATCCATCTGATGAGGACCTCTACTACTTAAGGCTTCAGTCCAGTGTGACTCATCCCTGGAGCATTGTACCCTTATTGGTATTTATGCTTTTGGCCAGTGAACTTTATGTTGTACAAGAGTTACTTACCATCGTTTTCTGTGCCTACAGTCCTCCAGTCTCCTTGACTCCTGTCTGGCTCCAGACTCCCGTGGTCCTGGCTCGTGTCCTCCGTGCCTCGCCTTCCAGCCACACGCCCGTCCACCCTGTGTGGCACGTTCTCCTGGCACCCGTCTCTGGTGATCTCTGGTGGTTCACATCCATGCCCAACACCTGCTCTTCCAACTGTAATGAAAATACAAGCAAGCATTATTGAGTGCAACAAGTGGACTCCTCTGACTCAACTCTCTTCCCCAGGATCTCCAGGAGATGACCCATTTTAAATGGTCGCACTGTAAATAATAATCACGGTTCTTTTAATAATTGAATCTTGTCCTTTCTGGTCTCATACTACTCTGGGTTCCCCGCGTTGTGACAGTTTTAGGGGGCTTTAGCCCCCTAAAATGTTCCTAAGCCCCATCAAATTATGTTATAATATCAACATATTATGATTAGATTTTAGTTTTTCATCCTTAAAAAAGATTAGTTGGAGCTAGGTTGCATTTAATTTTTATTAACAAGAGTTTAAATGGAGGTTATTTTTCAGCTGTGTCTGTTTTAAATAACCTGCCTCTAATAACTCACCATATTCTTAAAGGTATTGTGACATGATTTTGTAAATTTGAATATTTGTCAGAACATATATATCTTATATCATTGAGCTCTGGTCGTTTTTGCATAATAAATTATAAACATATTAAAATTTTATTCGAAATTATGCTAAATTTTTCTCTGGTATTTGCTGGGATACGCCCCTGAAATTCCGCGCATTTCCGCAATACGTCATCACCAGTCGTCGTCACCAGTCATCAACGTCACAACGGGCAGAAGGCAGAGCCTTGCCCGTTTATTAGGTGTGTTAACTGCTTGCCATACAGATTCATTTCCTGAAGGATCGCCTTTTATTTGTGTAACTTGAAAAATGCCGTCACGTTGTAGTGCATTTGTGTGTTCTAATATCAGCAGTGAACAAGTGAGCCTTCACAAATTTCCAAAAGATGACAAACTTTGTCAAGAATGGACCAGACAAGGACCGGTGGGTTCCAGGAGTCCTATGTCTGCAGCGACCATTTCACTGCCGATTGTTTTCAGCACCTGGTATAAAAGAATCTTTAGGATTACCAGTAAGATTCAGAAGACTTTTAAAACCGGATGCTATTCCTACTATTTTTAAAAGAAAATCTACAGAAGAAAGTCCCACAGGAGCTACCATGTCGAAACAACGCAGGGACCATCGGAAGACTGTCCAGGAGATGAGTAAGTCTTTGTGTAAACATAATCGGAGGTGTGTAGTGTTTTAGATTATAAACTATTTATTTTACGTGAGTTCATGTTGTTTTACTTTATACACTTTGAGTGTATAAAGCCAATTATCACGGCAGATTATGTTTGTTCGCTGCTAACAAGCTAGCCGAATCAGATAGCTAACACAATAGCCGCGATACAGGCCACGTTGCTAATGATGTATTTTTAAATTATGTCTGCGCCATCAGGTAACATCTGTAGTTTCCTTCTATTCGGGGAGGGATATTAATGAGAGTTTTGGATGATTTACTGTCTTAAAATGATATATCGCTGACGCAACCGGTAATAAGCCGACATAGCAGCTAACAAACATTAGCCGAGTGCCCGGAGCAAACACGTTGCTAATGATGTATTTTTAAATTATGTCTGCCGATCAGGTAATTCTTTTTATTCGGGGAGGGATATTAATGAGAGTTTTGGATGATTTACTGTCTTAAAATGATATATCGCTGACGCAACCGGTAATAAGCCGACATAGCAGCTAACAAACATTAGCCGAGTGCCCGGAGCAAACACGTTGCTAATGATGTATTTTTAAATTATGTCTGCCGATCAGGTAATTCTTTTTATTCGGGGAGGGATATTAATGAGAGTTTTGGATGATTTACTGTCTTAAAATGATATATCGCTGACGCAACCGGTAATAAGCCGACATAGCAGCTAACAAACATTAGCCGAGTGCCCGGAGCAAACACGTTGCTAATGATGTATTTTTAAATTATGTCTGCCGATCAGGTAATTCTTTTTATTCGGGGAGGGATATTAATGAGAGTTTTGGATGATTTACTGTCTTAAAATGATATATCGCTGACGCAACCGGTAATAAGCCGACATAGCAGCTAACAAACATTAGCCGAGTGCCCGGAGCAAACACGTTGCTAATGATGTATTTTTAAATTATGTCTGCCGATCAGGTAATTCTTTTTATTCGGGGAGGGATATTAATGAGAGTTTTGGATGATTTACTGTCTTAAAATGATATATCGCTGACGCAACCGGTAATAAGCCGACATAGCAGCTAACAAACATTAGCCGAGTGCCCGGAGCAAACACGTTGCTAATGATGTATTTTTAAATTATGTCTGCGCCATCAGGTAACATCTCGTTTCTTTTTATTCGGGGAGGGTTTATTAATGAGAGTTTTGGAAGATTTACTGTCTTAAAATGATATATCTCAGACGTGACCGGTGTCAGGGACTCTTGTTAGCCAAGATAGCTTCTAAAAATATTAGCCGAGAGCCCGGAGCAAACACGTTGCTATGTATGCATTTTTAAATTATGTCTGCGCCATCAGGTAACATCTGTAATTTTTTTATTCAGGGAGGGTTTATTAATGAGAGTTTTGGAAGATTTACTGTCTCAAAATGATATCTCAGACGCGATAGGACATGCTCCGCCATTATTATTTAAATGCACGTTGGAGCGTGCCTTCCCGTTGTCACGTCAAGATGATGTTTTGCGGAAATGCGCAGATTTTTAGGGGCGTATCCCAGAGAAAAAAACTACCATAACTTGGAATAAAAATTTAATATATTTATAATTTATTATGCAAAAACGACCAGAGCTCAATGATATAAGATATATATGTTCTGACAAATATTCAAATTTACAAAATCATGTCACAATACCTTTAACACAATCCCCAGACTTTTACTATTCTTGATGACTAATCTCCCCCCATGTTTTGTTTCAATGTTTTGTCTGTATTTGGGAAGTAGATTGCTGAATTTTACCATGTTGCTAAATAAAAAGCTATTCTCGGACAGTAGTCACCTCTGTTAGCATACTAACCAGTTTGTCTTTAAGATTTGGATTTGACTGCCAATTAATAACTTTCTCTTACTGACAAAGTATTTTAGAATTAAATTAATAATGTACTATCTCTGCATAACACTTTGTACCGCAACCAGCTACCGCTAATGCTAACACCGCAACCGGCTAGCATTGATGCTAACACCGAGAGCTAAGCATGATGATAAAAATGTGAAACGGGGCCAAATCACATTTACAATTTCACTCACCGGGAACAGATTAGGCCGTTTTGTCGATGTTGCTGGACGCTGTCGGGCTCACAATGGTCCGTATTAGCTGCTTTCTTTTCTTTGATGAGGCCCGGTCACAGCCCAAACAGCTATATGTATGTATGTATGCATATTTTTTCTGCTTACAGAGTGTAATTATATGAGCTTTAATGTACTAACTGTTGGCTGGATGAATCATTTGAGATAAAATTCAATTTTTTATTCGTGTTCTGAGAGGCGGACTCCTGTTAGCATTCGTTTTTATTTCTGTTTAATTCTGTTTGCGTTATAAATAGCTTCGAAACCACTCAGTGTATATTTTTTCTGCTTACAGATTGCAATTATAAGGCTTTAATGTACTTAATTATGGCTGGATGAATAATTTGAGATAAAATTTGATTTTTTATTTGTGTTTTCAGAGACGGACTCGTCTCGGTTAGCATTCGTTTTATTTCTGTTTACTACTGTTTGTGTTATAAATAGCTTCGAAACCACTCGGTGTATTTTTTTTTCTGCTTACAGAGTGTAATTATAAGGCTTTAATGTACTTAACTATGGCTGGATGAATCATTTGAGATAAAATTCGATTTTTTTATTCGTGTTCTGAGAGGCAGACTCGTCTCGGTTAGCATTCGTTTTATTTCGTTTTACTTCTGTTTACGTTATAAATAGCTTCGAAACCACTCTGTGTATATTTTTTCTGCTTACGGAATGTAATTATATGAACTTTAATGTACTTAACTATGGCTGGATGAAACATTTGAGATAAAATTCGATTTTTTATTCGTGTTTTCAGAGACAGACTCTCCTGTGGCAGACATTAGCAGCAGAGCTAAACACTCGGCCCATATTTCCGGGTTGACTCAGCGGTGACGCGGCACGTCAGCGGTGGATGACGCGTTACGTCGGCGGTGACGTAGGTGCGATCTATACACCGGTGCGATCTATTTATGGATTTTTCCAAATTTTTGGCAATAATTGGACAGTGCAACCTATACAACGGTGTGACCTATACAATGGAAAATATGGTACAGTTGTGATTGTGTTTTGCTGTGTACTCACCTTGCAGATGCTGAGTGGTTGTGCTGAAGTTCCTGGGTTACCACCTGCCACTAATCTGGTTGGTGAGTCCAGCTGCTATTTAGGCTTTGGGGGAGGCTCCAGTCTTCGCTGAATTATTTAGTCACTTGGGGTAAAGTGAGACAGTCATCTTGGTATTTTTCCTGGTGAATACTAGTTTGTTCAATTCTGTCTCTACTTGTGGTTTCAAGGCAAACCTGAACTCACCGAAGAGGCTCGGACTGGAAGGACCTTCTCCATATTGGATTCCTCTAACTGACCCAATCCTCCAGCCTGACACTCCACCATCTGCAACACTTCTAGGATTAATGGGATTCAATGAGACACTCAACTCTTCAAAGGATTTGTTGGATTAAAGGAGACACTTACCAAGTGGACATCTTTCTCCTCTGAGTCTGCCTCCTCAACATCCTCCTGTAAGAAAGAGAACCATTAATTCACTATTATTAACAAGACTCATCAGCTGCATCTCTAAACTTGGCCTCTTCCTCCCTTCCAGGAACCCAGAACCTATTTTTCGTGACACTGTAAATAAACTCACTTCACTGATACTCCATGTTTGTCATCCTTCTCAGTCTTGTCTGAATTTGAGTACTATTTCTCTGGTTAGTTACAACAAATACATTTGCAAAAATCTCAAAAATGTTTGTTCACATTGTTATGAAGTGGCATTGTGTGTAGAATTTTGAGGAAAGAAATTGATTTAATACAATTTGGAATGTAACATAAAATGTGGAAAATGTGTAGAGCTGCATAATTTCTGGATTAACTATATTGACCTTGTTCATAGGCCCCATGTTGCTTTGCACAAATTACCATATTTTTTGTCCTATAAGTCGTGGGTTTTTGCAGAATTTACTTTGCACATGTCCTGCGATTTATAGTCCGAAGCGACATATTTATGGATTTTTTTTCATTCATACTGAATGAAAAAATTGAACATTATCATTTTTCAGCTATTAGATGGCACCAGAATAGTAAGGCATGCCATTGTATCATGTAATAAGTAAAAGTGGCTATAATGACAAATTCAAAAAAAGATCAAGACAAAAACAACTGGACTTTATTGTACTTTACTTTATACTTTTGTGATTTTTGTCGAACTTTTTATTTATTTATTTACCATGTCCTGGATGACTGAGAGTCTTCACAAGCTATTAATGACACAATCAACTTGCCATACCACCCACCTTTATTTTACCGGTACTCACTGCTTGGAGCAACCGTCAAATCAGCTTCATTTCGCTGCACTGCTCCGATGAAATGTAGCTAACTTAACCATTAAAGTTCATTTATTAAGTAAAATTTCAACTGAGACACACCTTTCCTATAATTTAGAGCAAACAAAGATTTGTTTTTGGTCTTTTTCGTGTTCAATTTTGAAGAAATGCGCAGTGTTCCTCCTTCCTTTTTTCCTCCTGTCTGCACGCTTCCAAGAGCACAGAGGTAGAGAATACTTTTGAAATTCAGCTGAGTTGACCGTTAAAGTCCTTTTACTAAGCAAACGTTAGACTGAGACACACCTTTACTATAAAGTTGAGCAAACAAATAATAGTTTTTAGGAGCTTATCTTGTAAAACTTCGAAGAAGCGTACAGTGACTCGTCCCTCTGTGTCTTCCTACTTCCACGTATCGGCTATTAAAATGCAGCTGATTTGACCCTCAAAGCGCATTTATTAAGCAAAAGTTAGACTGAAACACACATTTACTATAATTTTGAGCAAACAAACAATTGTTTATAAGCGTTAATCTTGTTAGATTCTTGTTAAAGTCCTCCCGTGCATGCTCCCATGGCTACCATTTGGCAACCAATCAATTATTGGCAAAACACTGGCCCACCTTTCTGGGTTCGTCCCAGATTTCTGGGTTGTCAGCGGTGACGCATAACAAACGTGATGCATCAGCGGCGACGCATAATAGATGCAACGTACATGGCAAAGCAACATATTTATGTATTTTTCCACTTTATTAGACATATTTTTGACTAATGCGACTTATAGGGCAGAGTGACGTTTACGGCGGAAAATACGGTATGTATGGGACTTCCATCTGGACCAAAATTGCCGTTTGTTTATGTGTGAACAGTACGAGCTAATGTACAGAAGTTTCTCCAAGCATTGTGGATCTAACTTAAACATGTAGGAACACCACCTGTCAGAGGTCAAACAGGACAATATAATCATACTGCTGCCTGCTGCAGACAAAGGATGAAAGAGGACCTGAAGAAATGGCTGCAGGTCACATCAACTAGCATATTTAGCTACTTTGTTGACTCGGCTCTTCCGACGGTGAAGCGGTGAACAACCTGAAAAGCGCTGAGGCATATCAGTTTTTACAAAATAATAAAGTTAATCGGTCACGTTTTGTTAAAAGAGGTGGGACACAATCTTCTTTACCTTAAAGCAGACATAGCACCCAGCCAAAGCCTTAAAGTCCTCCATAGCTGAACTTGGGTTAATTGCAAAATAAATTGTAATACCAAAGACAAACAAATACTATGATGCTGTGCCCTCCACAGACTTGAAATCATACCTGATATTCTTGTCACACTGTTTTAATTCCTTCTGAGGATCCAGTGTCTCTTCTCTGGTGGTTTGTTTTAGTCCAGCCATGAAGTAGGATACAGGTTTGCCTCCGTCAGCCGTTTGTCAACAAAGTGAAATGAGCACACATACAGCATTTTGGGTGGTCTCTTCAAGTTTAAAATGCAGAACAGCGCAACAGGTACCTGAACTCTGTAAGGCTATTGTAGTGTCCAACGTCCCTCAGAGACTTTCTGATTGGGCCTCAGAGACACTGAACTTACTGTATGTAAATAAGCTCTTCCTCTTCCCCTCTGTACTAATTGCGTCCCTTCCTGGGCCATACGAGATGAATCCTCATAAGGTCTACCTCCCCTGCGGTAATCAACGCTCCTTCCTGAGAAAGACAGACTTTGCATCTCCAAAAGAGTCTATGACCTTGTACACACGTAGCCTGATGTTTGAAAAAATTAATATCTGCGCAAAAAAATATTGCCGTACATACATGTTCGGATATAGAAAATGATCGTCTACATGAACCCGGTGAGTTTCACCACAGTGCGTTGTAAAGAATATGCCCAACCCATAGGAAGCAGTGTACAGGGAACCCCCGTGTTACGAACGAGTTTGGGACCTAAGAACGGTTCGCAGCTCGATCCGTTCGTAGGTAGGGGGTGAAAATTATATTTAAAAAAAAAAATTATTCATTCATTCATTCATTCAACCTTTATTTATCATGCTAACGGAGCGCGCGCACACATTTAAGCATGTAAAGTAGTGTACTGTAATGTTAAACATTGCTATTCACATTTACAGAATAAATAAAAATATATTTTCTTACTTTGAGATGGTCAAAGCCGACATAGGTTGCCATGCGTTGATTGTTTTCGGGCCGAGCAGCGCGGGGGCCGGCAAGCCACCGCAGCTGCTCCAGGCCTGTGTTAGCTAGCTGGCTAGCTTCTGCTAGCCAAGCCATGAGCTAGTGTTGGAGCGGCGGCGCGATCAATCTGCAGCTTCTGCTGCTCCAGCCGCTGCTCCAGCCTGAGACGTCCACAGAGCTATTCCAGCTAGTAATTAATCCACATGATGCGATCCTGGTCACCAGTGTTCAAAAGGCCGGCTCCCGTGTTAGCTCCAGTGTTAGCTCTGGAGCTAGCCAGGCCGGAGGTGTAGCCAGGCCGGCCGGAGGTGTTCGCACGGCGGCCTGGCACGATCGGCGATAAATCCGCTGCCTGAGACATCCACAAAGTTCACAGAGACGTTTCCAGCTAGTAATTAATCCATATGAAGCCATCCTGGTCACCAGTCTTCGTCCAGCTCTCGGCAGCTAACCTAAGATGGCGTCCGGTCCGGTGTTCTACATTAATTTGTGACCGGAGACCCCAGTGACTGAACCTTAAATAGCGTCCGGTGTTCTACATTAATTTGTGACCGTGTAAACTGAAGACCTACTTCCTGTTTCCCAAAATTGCTCAAAAATTGCTCAAAAATGATCAGAAATGATCTTTTTTATCATAATTATTATTTATAAAGCCTTTAAAACAACCAGAGCTGCAACAAAGTGATGTACACATGAAATTAAGAACATTTAAACACAAAAAAAAAAAAAAAAAAATTTTTTTTTTTTTTTTTTTAATTCATATTTTTATTAAATATGATATGTTCGTAAGTCCCGTGGTTCGCAGGTCGATGGGGTCGTAGGTCGGGGGTTACCTGTATNAAATATGATATGTTCGTAAGTCCCGTGGTTCGCAGGTCGATGGGGTCGTAGGTCGGGGGTTACCTGTAGTGCAAAGGTGAAACGTATATCAGCCAATCACAACCCTTCAAAGCAACCACAACTTCCTGTTATTATTGAATCACGGCGCCTGGAGGTTCGTTTGTGTGGACAGACCGCGAGGTTGAACTACAGGGAACCCCCGACCTACGAACGAGTTTGGGACCTAAGAACCGTTCGCAGCTCGATCCGTTCGTAGGTAGGGGGTGAAAATTATATTAAAAAAAAAATTATTCATTCATTCATTCATTCAACCTTTATTTATCATGCTAACGGAGCGCGCGCACACATTTAAGCATGTACAGTAGTGTACTGTAATGTTAAACATTGCTATTCACATTTACAGAATAAATAAAAATATATTTTCTTACTTTGAGATGGTCAAAGCCGACATAGGTTGCCATGCGTTGATTGTTTTCGGGCCAAGCAGCGCGGGGGCCGGCAAGCCACCGCAGCTGCTCCAGACCTGTGTTAGCTAGCTGGCTAGCTTCTGCTAGCCAAGCCATGAGCTAGTGTTGGAGCGGCGGCGCGATCAATCTGCAGCTGCTGCTCCAGCCGCTGCTCCAGCCTGAGACGTCCACAGAGCTATTCCAGCTAGTAATTAATCCATATGATGCGATCCTGGTCACCAGTGTTCAAAAGGCCGGCTCCCGTGTTAGCTCCAGTGTTAGCTCTGGAGCTAGCCAGGCCGGAGGTGTAGCCAGGCCGGCCGGAGGTGTTCGCACGGCGGCCTGGCACGATCGGCGATAAATCCGCTGCTGCCTGAGACATCCACAAAGTTCACAGAGACGTTTCCAGCTAGTAATTAATCCATATGAAGCCATCCTGGTCACCAGTCTTCGTCCGGCTCTCGGCAGCTAACCTAAGATGGCGTCCGGTGTTCTACATTAATTTGTGACCGGAGACCCCAGTGACTGAACCTAAAATAGCGTCCGGTGTTCTACATTAATTTGTGACCGTGTAAACTGAAGACCTACTTCCTGTTGCCCAAGATTGCTCAAAAATTGCTCAAAAATGATCAGAAATGATCTTTTTTATCATAATTATTATTTATAAAGCCTTTAAAACAACCAGAGCTGCAACAAAGTGATGTACACATGAAATTAAGAACATTTAAACACAAAAAAAAAAAAAAAAAATTTTTTTTTTTTTTTTTTTTTAATACAGTAATTTCATATTTTTATTAAATATGATATGTTCGTAGGTCCCGTGGTTCGCAGGTCGATGGGGTCGTAGGTCGGGGGTTACCTGTACTATTAAATACTGTGTTGGAGTTCAAAGTTAATAAAACGCAGGAAAATGTCGACTGGGAATCATGTCAGAGCAGGTATGCTGACATTTTAGCACTTTTTTTTGTCGCACATGTGACGTCAGCGCTGCGCCGCACCATCTGTCGCAAATGCGCAAATCTCTGGTTCCGAAAATCCACACGCAAACCCGAAAGAGGAGAATTCTCAAATCTCCACTTTGGTCTGAGTTTTTGTTATTATTCGTTTATAGTTACATCAACCGGAGTTCACGTGTGGATGAAAGGCCAAACCGCATGATAAACTATTCGGTTTTCCTGATATCCGGCTATGTGTGTACAAGGCCTATATCAACCGTTGAACAGAACTTTGCCGTGGCCCCAGGCTAATAAGAGGTGTGACCACCACACCAGAGGAGGAAGTGGTTCAGCTAGACGGAGGTACAAACAAAACTCCTGTTTGCTGGTGAAGATTCTCAGTCGTCCAGGACATGATAAAATCAAAAAAGGCGTTCAATACAGAACAACTGGACTTTATTTGTAACAAACAAGACGTTTCGCTTCTCATCCGAAAAGCTTTATCAATTGAGTTAGGAGACAGTGAGGGGGAGCAGTTATAACAGGCCAAACCATTGACACGCACCAACATGTGTAAATTGGAAACTAACAGTAGGTTAGTAACTAACACTATAAAACTTATAGTGCAGCTCTGGATTTGGTGCCCTGGCGTCTCACACCTGATGAGAACAGAGGAGCTTTGTTTGTGAATTAGACCAACAAAGACTTTGACAGGTCCCTGTTATCAATGGGTGAAGTGTGACTTGTCGTTTCACATACAGTAGGATGTGTGTGTGTGTGTTCTGTAAGCTCTGTTTTCACACACTGAACTTTGAATGGGTCACAGGTACGTGTTATCCCAAATATGTGGGGGTGTTAGTTTCCAATTTACATATGTTGGTGCGTGTCAATGGTTTGTCCTGTTATAACTGCTCCATCTCACTGTCTCCTAACTCAATTGATAAAGCTTTTCGGATGAGAAGCGAAACGTCTTGTTTGTTACAAATAAAGTCCAGTTGTTCTGTATTGAACGCCTTTTTTGAAAACTCCTGTTGTTTGCCTGTACAGTATTGTGTAAAAGAAACCCAAACTTACATCTGTGAAGAAAATTGTGTTTTTTAAACAAGGTGTTACTGGTTAACAACAAAGTTATTGTTCCCTCTAAACTTGCGAGGTGGGGTTATGCAACTTGGTTAATGTCCATTCTATTGGTCAAAGTTACATTGATTGGATACAGTTGAATAGACAACACCCCCTTTCTAGAATCAGGTAAAGCTGACACAGAAGGGAGGGTATTTGAGAGAGTTCTTGTTGCATTGGCTGAGAAACAGGTCTTGGAGCAGCTCCAAGCAATCAGCGGGGAGCCAGGCTCTGGTCCCTTTCCACCTTGGACAGAGCGAGCCAGCTGAAATGGAGAGTACATAGAATTCTCTCAAACATCCCGGAACGATGGTGCTGTCTGGCCAGATTAAGTTCTGGAGGAGTTTGTCACTTTCCGGGACAACCAATATTGGCCTCCTTTCATCGTATCCCCTGTGGTAATGAGTGAGGACTCTCCCGGTAGAATTAAACATCTTTCTCCTGATGAAAGGAAATAACTCTCAGTGACAAATAGGTTTTTAGACACTTTTAGTTTACCGTACTGTACGAATCTAAGATAAAGTTTGCCTAAATTTTAATGTTAGTCCTAAAATTGAATAACATTTCTTCTCAAAGTTTTAAGCTATCTTATATTATTCACCCTTCTGAAATAACATTATTGGTTATTCACTTACATTTCATATTTGCCATAATTACATACTGTCACTATTCAAACTGAAAATAAACCAGTGATGTGCGGTGAGCTTTGTGACAGGTGAGGCACTGACGGTCTGGAATCAGATGCTCACATATATGAACCCAAAATAGAAGCTTACCATATGTCAACAATCAGCATCAATTGTTTTAGAGTTGTTAGAAAATGTTTGACACTTCATTATGTTCTTCAACTCAATGATTATTTTACATTTGTCTTATGGAGCTACTGTCTGGCCACAGACTCACCAAACTACACTTAAACTTAAAGTTCTTTACAATCTGGCCTTGAAGGTTTCATACCAAAAGCCAATCAGATTTGACCACTGTAATATTTTAGCTAAATTTGGTATTCTAGAATTTTCCAATTTTATAAATTACATTTTTTTTAATAATTGATCTTCAAATGCTTAAATGGACTTGCAC